>PVJH01002349.1:0-171501 GCA_004026705.1 Nesogale talazaci | reverse complement strand
TGCGCTTGCTAATTAAATTTAAAGTTTGAAGTTAGCTAACTTTTAGAATTAAAAATAGGAAAATTTGCAAAGTATGTAAATGATCTGTTTGGCACAACAAAACATAGTCTCTTTTTTTCCCCCACTCCAAAACATGATCTCCTATGCTTCAAGTCAGAGTGACATTGTCTGAAAATGGACTTAGAAGTTAATCCATCACTTCCTCTCTCAGGGATGTCCGGCCAATTCTCTCTAGCTTGATTTCGTCGTGTTTAAAATAGAATAATGATTGTACCCACTTCCTAAGTTCACTGGAAGAATTGCACAGATTAACGTATGTCATCCACTCAGAAGAGTGCCCTACTCCTGGTGATATGTAAATATTGCTGACATGTACATATAGTGTGTGTTTTGAGCCTGATAAATGCCGTTTTATGTATGTTTAGAAACACATTCCGTGAGTCATTCGTCCTTCTCCTTCCCCCTTACCATCAGCATGAATTCCTCACATGAGTAGATTTTCCTCGTAAAATTAGAGCTGAACACTGCCGCCCTACAGACTGGATCTCTCTCACTTATCTCTGTCCCCCTGCCTATGGGATTCTCTGAAAGGAAGAAATAAGGAGGTGCCGGCAAGTGCAATTTGAAGTATGGGACCACGTGCAGTGAGTGCTTTTCTCTTGATCTCTGTGCGAACTCTACAGTTTAGAATCAATTTCTCTTTAATGCTGAAATTCCAGCGTATGGGCTGAAAACTAATTTTCCACATCAAATTGATTTAAGCTCTGTATAATTTTTGCTATTTTTAAGAGACAGAAAATCAGTTTGAATAGACAGATTAACAGCTAATCACTCGGTAATTGCTACCTTGTTTTCAGGGAGCATGCTAACTACACACTTGTGACATCAAGTGCAGTTGTATCTTACAGATGGGATTTTCTGTCTTCCGCTAGCGGTGGGAAACAGTGGTTATCTTTCCGTTGATAAGCAGAGTTGCTCTTTGGCTTTGCTTTGGTCTGAAAGTCTCTATACGGCTGTACCGGGAGATGCTATATTTGGAGTGCAACGAGCTGTTGATAGATGTCATCTAGGCAGGGCCCCAATGCTGCAGCTGTCGTCAGATGGTCTCGAGCAAGGTTTTACTTGAATGTGATTTCAGTGTTATTGTTCTGTAGCTTGAGCATTGCGTTGGGTCATCTTTCTTCAATCTTCCCACTGGGGTAGTGTCAGTTAGATTTCTGTGTAGTCCATGTGTGTATAACCCCTCGTTGTGTTACTGAGAAAAGGTACTTGAAATGAAGAAACCGTTGGTCTTGAAAAATTCTATCATCACATCTACAGCTTCATTTCTATCCCATGATATTTTCTAGCTAATACTTCTTGCTCTTGGCAATTGTTCTACTTACTGTGTCCCTGACCAGCTTGGGAGTTAAGGGGCCGTGCTTGTGCTTGCTTATCCTTCTAAAGTGTAGTATATGATGGAGGCGGGGTGTTCTGGGGGATACTGGGACATTATGGGTGCATAGAAAATATTTGTTGAAGGATGAATTCTCTAAGGTATCCCTGAGGAGAGTCCAGAAATTTTCTGTGTTGGAGGTTTTATGAACCTTGGATGACTGAAAGCACATTTTTATATTAATGCCTGGGGTTTTTGCTTTGGGCATGAGTACAAATAGATCTATTTCTGAGCTAATTTTTTGAAAGATGTCATCTTCAAAGAGTGATGAATCACCTTTGATGAAATATTTCAAGCTGCTGTGAGATCTGAGATTACTACAGAAAAGTGGAAAACCCAGGACTAGCTTGCAACTTTGAGTATGCGATTCCTTGTCATCTTCCTTTTCTTATTTTTAAATTATTTATGTGCATATGTTTACAGTGGAGAAAAGCATAGGTTTAGGTTGTTGAAACTTTCTGCTAGCTTTTTGGTTCTTTTGCTCTCGGAGTAGGTAAATCAATCTTATAAGTCACTAGATAGCTACCAATCACAATTATCAAGTTTATTTTGGTTCCTAGTGGCTGGAGAGGACAGGATATGAGAGGCTCGAGGTGCATCTAAGATGTTCATCTTTGCAGAAGCAGACTCACAGCTGAAAGGTTAACCATTGAGCCATGAGCGCCCCTCACCAGCTTCCTGGGAGTCAGTCATAGAGTGTTGTGACTGGAAAAGGATAGCCATTATCTAATTAGATTCTTAGTTATTCAGAGCCAAGATATATCCGAAGCCCATCGCGGGAGTCTGAATAAGTGTCCCATGACACTTACTAAATCAGCCAGCGTCCTCCAAGAGCCAACTTCAGTCAATACCTGGTTCGCTGGAAATCCATTTGACCAATTATAAGCGTAACTGTGGAAGCTAAGCTCTCACTTCTACTGTCCCTAAGTGGGTATTACTACCTGCGGATAGACAATTTACCTTTCTCTCTGACTCCCTCACCCACATACACATACACACACTTGAACGGATAATGTTCTCATCACTTTATAGCACCAGCCTCCCAGAGATAACCGGGGTCAGGTTCTGTGTCCCTTGTGACCTTGAAGAACGGTATAATTAAAATACAGATCTCAGTATTGGAGGGCCTAGCAGTGGACATGGGTGGGTCTGTGTTTACAGGTTTTTGTCTATTATGCATATGAGGCATATAGATGGTCTATCAATCGTTTCTTGGAGCCAGGGAGCAGCCTTCCCGGTCAGAGCCACTGTCGTGCCAAGAGAATCTCCTGTTCATACTGACAATCGGGAGGAACACAGGGTAGTGCCAAGGTGAGTCCAGAATAGGAGCTCATGAACTCGCTTTACTTTTATTAATTTATCCATTCAACACACAGCCATTAAGTACGTTCAATGCACCAAGAACTTTTATGAACTCAGGGATAGACCCAAGCTGAACCAAACCAAACACATGGCCATGAAGCCCCTATAAAGTGTTTCCAATGTTGTATCTCTTTACGGGGAGTCGATAGCCTCTCTTCTGCTCCCTTAGAAACGGTAGTGGGTTTGAACTGCTTGCGTTGTGGCTAGCATCCCAATTGTAACTGATAGTGCCACTTACTTTCACAAAAATAGCAATTTTTTAAAGTAGAGGGAAAAAAAACCCTCTACCCCTCATCATGTAAACATGCTGTCAGGGTGAGGCAAAATTATATAATAATAAGAAAAATGTAATAATAATATGTAGGAATCACAGAGTGATGAGGGCTTTGGGCAACTCTCGCATAGAGAAAGGTTTGAGAATCCCTGCGAGGTTGGCCTAAGAGGACATTGTGCAAGCAGTGTGGGTGTGAGGCTCAGCGAGTTTTACCAAGGGAGGAAAGACCGAGGATTTGTCTGGGGTTCGGGAGGAGCAGACAGGAGGCAGCATAACTGGGGTGGAGAAAGATTGAAGGGTTTTATAACTGAGTTTTATTTATTTATTTGTTAAATGTGGTATTTACATGAGAGACAGAAGTTTTGGTTTTTTCTTACGCAGTGTACCTGAGTACACTAAATAGAAAAGGAGACAGAAAAGTCAAGCACTGACTCCTATTCCCAGGCAGACAATAGGCTCTTGTCCACTCTGATTTTGAAACTCACGATGATTTTTACTCCCTTCTGCAGTCAACGGTTCTCCCTATTGGCCCACCAGTGCCATCTCGTGGTCATTCGATGCAACTGCAGGATATCTGACTATACAGTCAAATGAGGGGCGAGGACGCAAGAATGGCAAGAATGACAATAAAGGGCTAAAGCTTTATGAAACCAGAGAGGGGCCATGAAACAGTCCAAGGCAAGCGACTTTTTCACTGAAAAAAAAAAAAGTCAAGATGTAAGCAAGCATCTTGTAAACAAAAACCCACTAGAAGTAATCATACCTGGTTTTATAAAAGGTCTTTCCATTAATGGCACAGATAAAACTGAAGATTTAAAAGAAGAGGGCAAGAAGGAAGTGATGGCAAATGATATAAATTAAGGAATTATGAAAAAGAATTGAGGTGCATAAATAGGAAAGAAATCAAATCAAAAGTAATAGTAATTAGCTTAATTCATGTCATCCCGTCGTCAGCGAACGAGGCCTGGGAATGCATGCCACTTCTTCAGCAAAGATAGAGACCAGGATAATTTGAGAAAGCTTCATCTGCAAGGCAAGAGAGAAGGAAACAGCTGGGTTTGCTACTTCCACACGGTTGTAAAAATCAAGCAAGTGATGCTTACCTGGCAGGGGAGAGACCATGATCACGAAGGTGGTTTGCCCAGGGTGAGGCTCATCCACTGCACTCCTGATGTGCTGACCCCTGCGATTTCTCCAAGTGGGGGGAACTCAGCTGCATAATTTGTTGTCGTGGGAGACTGTGTCCGCACTTTCTCTCGATTAAAAAAAAATCAAGCAAGTTATAGACCTTCAACTATGTGGCAGATGCAGATTTTTACACTGGTCAGAGAATGCAATCAATTCTCTAAGCAGGCACCTTTGGGAATGATCTTTCAGGAATTAGCTACACTTCTGTCTCTCTAGGGACCATTAGACCAACATCCCGGACACCTCCTGCACCCTCACTTATATCTAAATTGAGGTATACCTCTGTGCCCGGCCCTCCCAGACCTCTGAAGTCCTTCAGTGGGGGTGATCCCTGCCTCACGAATGATCTCAATTGCTTTAATAGCCTCCTTTCTGGTGGTGGTGGTGGGGAGCACATCCCTTCATAATTGAGATTAAAATGATTTTTACTACACGGGAGGAAGTTGTCACAGTTAGATTTTTTAGCAAAATTTTAAACTACGTGATATTTCTAGTATTTGGATTCACTGCAGATATTCTATATATTGCATAACTTTCATTCATTTTTCTTTAGGAAAGTTCATGGGAGGTGGGGTTGGCATTTATAAAAATGCAGTTATCATGTAATATTGGGTTCCTTTCAGTTGGAATTGACTCCTTGGTAGTGAATTTTTAAAAATAACATTGTCCAACATGATAGCTATGTAACTTTAAATGCATATTCCACACTTGTTAAATGAAATAAAACACAGAGTTCAGTTTTTCATCATTGCAGAAAGTGTTCTTAGTCAGAAATGTTTCTACAGTAAAAGTGATTTATTTAACAAACATATTTTGAGCTCCTACTCTATTGTGGTTTATAACTATAGATTAATAGAAGTCACAGAATTTCCCACTCATAGTCAAGTGTTTTTCATTTGCTTTAAAAGACCTGCAGTATTCATGTCAATGAGGAAGTTATTGCAAAAAACTGCTGCTCCATCTCTAGCTTTGTCTCTGACGCCAAGACCATGTTTCCCAGCTATTTTCCTTCCTTTGTTTCCATTGTTTGCATGTCAGTCACCAGTGCACCTTCATTGCATGTTCGATCAATTTCTGACTGAAGATACTTGTAGAATTCTTCCACCACTTCATCATGAACTGTATTGGTTGGTGCATACATTTGAATAATAGGTGTATCAATTGGATTTCCTTTAAGATAGATAAATATCAATATAATATAATATATAATATAAATATAATCATATCACAGACAGTATTATAATTCAAGATAGAGTGGAAATATCTTCTTTGTCAATGAATTCAATGTCTTAAATCGGTCATTCCCAACACAGTATGTCACTTGATTTTCTGGTTCAAAATGGCCCAAATTGGACTGTTTTAACTCAGTAACACCTAGAACGTAGTCTTTATTTTATTCTTGATGACTTCCAACTTTCCTAGAGTCATACTTCATACTTTCTAACATCTGATTATTAATTGATGTTTGCAGCAGTTTCTCTCATTCTGAGTTGTGTTCCATCAGCAAATGAAAGTCCTGAAGACTATTCTTGAAGGTTTTATTCCATCCACATTATTATAGTGTGGTAATTACAAAGTCTGGTGTCAATTTGGAACTTGAGAGGATTAAGAGTGAAGATGTGGAGTCTAGTCTTTCAAATGGATCATAGGCAATGAGGTCTCTGTGTTAGCATGGCCTTCTCCTGAGAATTCTGGGAATTCCTGGATTTCCTTTTTGGAGGCAGGAGAGACTTTCTCAACTCACTCCCTTGGAGATGCGCTACTGACAAGACACAGGGCATAACACCCTGGGAGCTGGAGAAGCCACATGGACCTACCCTGATGCAACCAGACCTCTGAAGCTGGAGAAGCCACATAGAGACCCTTGCCAGTGCTAAGTTGCTTACAGCATCACTGGATCTAGAAGACTTCCAACCCACTGACCTGTGATCATCTTGCATTCTGTGACGTTGCATGTTTTCATGAATCTGAAGAGGACCTTATACATTGGTATCAGGCATATGGGCTAATTTTGCACTTCTGGACTGTGCTGGGATATTTTCTCGATGTTCAGTTGCTCTTGTTTCTAAACCTCTTTCTCATACACATATAAGTCCCCCAGGATTTGTTTCTCTGGTCTACCCAGCCTGGCACATATGGTCAACTTGGCTCTAAGAAGTCAGCTCTTCCTCTGTCATATTTGAGTGTCTTCTAATCCGAGGAGCTCATTCTGTGGCACTGGGTCTGATAATGGTCTGCTTCTGTGCATGCAGATTTCGGTTTCTGCAGAGGTTCAGGCTAGATTCAGAAGAAGAGGTAGAACCAGGCATATCATTGTTCATGTCGGATGGATCCTGACTGAAAGCAGAGAATACTAGGAAGATGGCTACTTGTGTTTCATTGTCTGTGCCCCAGCATCCAACTGTGTGGATCATAACAACCTATATGGATGGAGTCAAGAAGAAGAGGGATTTCAGAACAATTCATTGTGCGTCTATGGAACTTCCACATGGCTCAAAAGGCCCCTGTGTGAACAGAGCAAGAAATTCTGCTTGGTTTAAAATCAGGAAAGGTGCGTATCAGGATTGTACCCTCTAGTCCTATGTCTTCAATCTGTATGCTCATCAAATCATCAGAGAATCTGGAAGGAGAATTTGGTATCAGGATTGGAAGAACCTGTCATATGCAGATGAGACACCCTTGCTTGCCGAAAGTGAGGAGGACTTGAAGCCCTTGTTGAGGAAGATGGAGAACTGCAGTTTCCATAAGGATTACAACTCAACGTAAAGAAAACCAAAATATTCTCAAGAGGACCAGTAGGAAACAGGTAATAAATGGAGATGAACATGGTGATACACAGAGAAAGAATTGAAATTGCCAAGGTTTTCATTCTGCCCCTGTCAGTGCCCATGGAAGCAGCAGTCAGGTGGTAACGTCTTGCAAAGCTATGATGTTGCAGTGGAAGCGATGGTCAACCCTGGCAATTCCAATGGCCTCACATGCATGTGAAAGTCGGAGGTTGGAAAAGAAGGACTGACAAAGAAGGGATGCATTTGAATCGTGGTGCAGAAGGATGCTCAAAGTCCCTTGGGCAGTCAAAGCAATCTGTCTTGGAAGAAGTACAGGCTCCTTAGAAGAAAGGATGGTGAGGCTTCCGCTTTCATACTCTGGACAGACTGTCAAGTCATCTCTGTCCTGGAGAAGCACAGCATGCTGGGTAAAGTGGAGGAGCAGCAGACACAGAGGCAGTCCCTCAACAGTATGAAATGGCCTGCTGACTTCAACAACGGTGTCAAAAACCAGATTGGTTGTGAGGACTGGGCCCTGTTTTTATTCTGTTGTACAAAGGAGCAGTGTGTGTGTCAGAACAGACTTGATGGCCTCTAACAATAACAGAATCCAAATATCCAGGGACAAGGGTGTTTGTGAAGATTTCTCAAAGAATCTTTAACAATTTAAGGATGAAAAGCGATTGTATGTAAACTCCTCTGTGGAGAAAGCATTAAAAGCAAAGCTATTGTTTGCAAAGTGACTGGACTTGGGGCTTATGGAGAATGGTGGTTTATTATGGGTGCCTATGAGATGTGGGTGGAATGCTAGGTAGACTTGTTAGGCCGGCATTTGACCATCATACTGAAACTCATTCTCAGCATCCTCAAAGTACTGGAGAACCCTCGGAGTGGTTTGAACATCAAATTAGGGGATGCCATGTTTTATACATGGCTTTGTTGCTGTGTCTGAAAGTTGCGTTACATAGGAAAGGTACTAGTGAAACTTACCAGTCTACTAAGTTTTCCATGTCAGAAATCATGCTTCTTCCTTGTCCCTTCCGTTGTGTGTCTCCTCTACCATGTCTTCAGTCTGTCTCCTAAATGTACCTGTGTGTCCACCTGCCTGTCTTCACTCATACTGCAGCCTTTCTCCCCACAGCTGTTATTGCTTGCGAGCTGAAGTCCTCAATCGGCTTCATCTGTGGCCACTTTTCTTACCTTCAGCTCGGCCAGCCACTTTCTTTACAGACAGCAGATGAATCTTTATAAAATGAAAGATGGAATCATGTTGAAACTTTTGTTTGCCAGTCTCCTGTGCGGATGCAATATGCCCCAAGTTCCACCCTCAGCCTTCTTGCCCTTGTCTCTTCCCTTTGTCTTCCTCCTCCAGTCACGCTGGCCTGGGCGCCCCCTTCATCCTGTTCGTGAAAATCGTTGCACAGTCTTTCGTTTGCCCTTGACCTGGTGCGTTTCTCTCCATTGACACAACCACTCTCAATGAAAGGCCTCTTCTGTCAGGAAGCCTTCTTTGATTAAGTTAGATGAAGAGCACACCCTGTTTTTTTTTTCCCCTTGGAATTCATATGACAATTGTACTCAAGTAATCATATTTTCCTTTTTTATGGCGTCTACTGTATTTTCTTGACTGGTTAATGTGACCAGATGTCCCACTTTTTAACAATTTAACAGCATCCCATGGCATTTTAAAGTTAAAATAAAAATATTAAGATACTATTTTTATATTCTATAAAAATTTTTGTGGCTCCATATGGACCAAATTTTTAATCAAGGAACACCCTCCCCACCACCACCCCCAGTCACTGGTGTCCTGCTTAAAATCTGGTCACTTTATGTAAGATGCATGAGGCATATGTTTTTCTGTTGGCTCATTGAATCGCCCTAGACAGGATCTGGCACATAGTCAAAGTAAATGCACCCCAAAACTAGCAAGGCTGTTTTCCTGGTGAGAAGAATGCCTGAACTGAGATGCCAGCTGGAGAATCCTAGAGGCCAAGAGAAGGGCTGGGGCAGTGGACTCACTTTGTAGTTTCAGCTGTGGCACTAGAATAAAATTTCCTTAACCCATCTAGAAAATATAAAACATGGGGAGAAATAAAAGTTTGAGGAGTGGATAGATTCCCTTTGAGATGTCTGTGGGAAAACTAGGTTTAAAATATGCCAGGCCCAAGTTTTACCTACCAAATTTGTGTAAGTGGGCAACAGCAACCCAACATTTGTGCAAAAGGCACATGTAGAGGCATGCCCTACAACAGAGCAATTAGAAGGTGCAATCAGAATTCAAACCACCAGTACAATATCAATAGCTCCAATATTTGCTGAGAATCTGTGGGTGGGACAGATGCTTAATGCTTTGGACTAATAATCCAAAAGTTAGTACTTCAAATTCATCCAAAGTACCTTGAAAGAAACTCCTGGTAATCTCCATCCACTTAAGTCAGTGGTTGAAATCCTGTGGCCCTGACACAGTTGTTCTGAGATAATCTTTACACCTGAAACCAAAAGTGTCCCCTGACCGCTTCTTAAAACTAAATGCCACTTTCGCTTAACTAAGGAAGATGTCCGTCTTGAAAATGATCCTTTCTTTAAGAAAGCTCTGTGAGGTTGAAGTGACAACTCCAAAGGTGACATGGGAGTTTTGGATTCCAGTGAGATGATGTTTCTGGGAGTGAGAGCCCCCAGAATTAGAGGGAGGGGTTGGTTGACTCACAGCATATAACATTCACCACTGACTTGGTCATTGAGGTGCTGACGAGATGCTGTCCGGGACGTGCTATCAAAGAGAGCAACACAATAGAAAGAAAATACCCAGGAAAGAGCAGCTCTCCTTTGATAGCGCTGGGGCCACGCGAAGTTGGAATTGACTTGACAGCTACTTTAAGATATTCTATTTTTTTTTCTAAAAAAAATATTTACCGCTTGTGACTTTGGAAAGGTGACTTTATCTCCCTTTGCCTCTGCTTTCCCATCTGGTAGTGAGGATAGTAGTAGTCAACACTTGTTGAGATTGCTGGGGAAATAACCTTGGTCTATGCATGTAAGACTCTTAATCAGAGCTCAAGCAGTGCTAATATAATGTGTACCACTGATTTTAATATGCTTAAAATTATCAAGTGAAATAATTTTGCCTGTGGGTTTTAAAGTTATGGTTAACATACAGGTAGTGATAGAAGCCTGTTATGATCAGACATGGATGATTCTGCAAAGAAGGGCAGAGAGATGATCTTCTTGGAGAAAGTCAACAAGTATCTTGGTCAGAGACCAGGGAGAAGCATTTCCAGCAGCAATGAAACTTCAGGAGAACCAGTGCTGCCCCCGAGAAGACTAAGTGTGGCTGAGGGGAGAGTGTGAGATTTGGACATGACAACATCGTTGATGAGATCCGGGGGGGGCACTTTATGAAAACGGCGCTGTGAAGAAGCTGAGCCAGTTACAAAACCATCCACTCGAGAAAGAATTTATAAATAGGAGTCAGGTGCCTGTATATTTTCATAAGAATGTATATTTAACAATACACGTGAACTCAGAATAAGAGAGACTATTCTGCAACAAAGCACGGTAGTGAAGAGGAGAAACAGGAGACCCAAGTGAAGCTCATGATAAGACTGTGATCCGGGATCCAAGCCTGCCCAGACCTCGACCTGCCCCATGACTCTGCTTCACTCTCTAGGCAAACTCCATCTTTCAGGACTCTGGTGTCCTATCTCTTAGGAGAGAGGAAAAGGAATAAGGGATCAACACACACCTTTCAACTCTAAAGAAAGCCCCTGTCTCATTTTGGTCGTTACAAATAGTTGTTTCAAGATTATACTTCAGAATGTGTCCATCACCAACCAAATAGCTGCAGTGAATCTTGATAGATTCTTAAGTACTGAAGAGAACTGTCATCCTGGGAATTGTGGTCAATCGGCATCAACTGGTACATGTCGTTAAGGCAAGACGTTTATCCAAGGGCGCCACACTCTTGTGCTTGTTTAGTTCATTATTTTTCAGGTGTGCATATATTTCTGAAGGAACCTATATGATCAGACATTGGCGCATGGATTAAATTTTTAATAATGGCTGCATGAAAGACATGGGTGTTGCAAAGATAGAGAAAAAGCCGCAGCGAGGTCCTGGCCACATCCTAAGACCAATCTGTCAACATATAAAGTGCAGTGTGGTGAAACAAGTGCCATACTGTTTCTGGAAGAGGGAAAATGTATCCCAAGACCCATAGCAGATTGTCATTCTGAACACAATTGCACAGACAGATCTTGTACTTTCAAAATCCTATGGCTTTTCATGAAGATATTTTTGTATACCTCTGCTGTTTTTGAAATGCTTTCTTGCATGAGTAATTAAACAGGACTTTTGAATAGAGGAACTTTTAATAGAGGAAAAATATAAACTCAGTTTACTTTTATAGAATGTAATGTACATGACATCATTGCTTTTAAACAGCATGCACGTTTCTGCCCATTATGTTTGTCTTACTCTTTAATAGTTATACTTGCTCATTCCATTCAGGATTCTAATTGATTGGAAATCATTTTGCTGTGTAACACCTGAAAAATTGCACATTCCGCAAGCTGTTTTGATTTATATGCTTTGAATGCAATGTCAATGTATATGCAAATCTAAATGACTTTTTAAAAAGCCTGTTCAATAAGTACTTTCAAAAGAAATTACTTGGAGGAAATTTTGTAGGTAATAAAGCTGAAATCTGGTTTGTTGTTGTTGGTGGTGGTGTTTTGTCTTTGTTTTTGCTAATGAAGACATTTCAAACGTTACAGTAAACAATACAATTTCAAGAAGATGAAAGCATTCTAAGTTTTAGAGACACATTTGGAGATTGTTATTGCCAATATTTAGAAAAATTAAACACTGCT
Organism: Nesogale talazaci; assembly: GCA_004026705.1. Lineage (NCBI taxonomy): Eukaryota > Metazoa > Chordata > Mammalia > Afrosoricida > Tenrecidae > Nesogale > Nesogale talazaci. The sequence goes on along the minus strand of PVJH01002349.1, from coordinate 159,603 downwards.
GGCATTCAGGTCTCTCTCATTTAAATCGCAGCACCTTATGAAATATGCCCAGAGGATTATTTGATGTCAGTGGTGTGGAGAAGGACTCCGGCAGGCGACTTGGCGTTCAATCAGTGCCCTCTCAACGCCACAGGTACGACAATGCTTCCACACTCACACAATGCCCGTCTTCTCAGAACGGCATGCAGACTCTGCTGAATGAAGTCACGGTTTTGTCCTCCACCAACTAATCTGTCTGTCCTGCAAGCAAGTAAGGTGGCAATTTTGCAAAAGACTTTGTAAATGGAGCTCACGATGAGACCTAGAAATAAATGATCGTAGACACATTGCTTTTCTCCGGTGTGACTACTGTGCATTATAAGAATAACCCAAATTATTTCATATGCACGTTTTTTAAAGCCATGCTTTATATGTGTACAGACCCCGTTTTTAGCCCATTTCACAATGAAGTGACGGTTTCTAGCATCCTTTTTATAAAGCTTTTCTCTGTTCTTTGTGACACGCAGGCACCACTAGCAGACGCTGCTCTCTCAGTCTTCATGGAGTGGCCTTCTGGGAACAGCCGAGCTTTGCAAGATGCATATCAAATGAGTACAGACACTTGCAGCATTCAGTAGGTGCAAAGCCAGCTTTAGTACTTGCTCTGTTTATTTTTGCTAATGATCGCTGTGTAAGAATTTAACCTTCTGGTGTACAATCAAATTGGTAAAATCTCTCTCTCAAAAAAAAAAAATGCTGACAGAGAAAGGATGTGATAGAAAGGTAATTTTCACTAGGGCAAAATTGCTCAGTTCCCAAGGTTTGGGCTTTTAGGAGCCTGCTTTTTCAGTGAAAGAATCCCTTGTCTAATGGGTGAAAGACTGAGAAGTTTCCTACTCAGTTGGCTTTCTAAGAGTTAAACTGAATGTCAAGATTTGCACGTTTTTGTTCAATATTAAATAAGACTTTTTTTCCAAAATGAATTGCATTTTGAGATTACACCATCTTAACTTCAGTAGTTGGGGGATGATAAATCTCTGTTGTTTAGCTACCACATTTCTCAAGAGCATGACATGAAACAATAACAGAGGAAATGAATTGCTCACGAAAGATAACAAGGATCGATTTTTCCAAAAATAGGTCCTCTTTTCTCTCATATCATTGATTATTCAAAGCATGATTTGTGAGTATTTCGAGCACAATTAAACTCTGCTTAACATACATCATGGTTGTTATTTGAGACTGCTGTCATTTCGGATCAATATTCAGCAGAAACACTTTACGTGAGTGAACTTTGTGAAGGGTGAAACAAAATATGAGCCTGAGTTATTTGGGAAGTTAAGCAGTAAATGATGTTAAGAAACTCTACGTTTTGTTATGCTTAGGTTTTCTATTAAATTACATAGCGTAACCCCCAAATATGGGTATATTTAATTAAAAATAACAAACAAGAAAACTAAAGATCATTCTTCTTGTGAATAGAGAAATAGTTTGTGTAATAACAATCCTTATCAGTTAATGGAGCAAAAAATTATTTCATTTTAGAGCAAAAATGCCTTATTTTTATTATGAAAAGCAAATAGTTCTAGCACTTTCCATGTCAACATGCAGTGTTGAATTTATGATGGTTTGTGGACATAAAGCCTTATTTCTGCATGTCTATGCTTGCTTGAGGTGCCCTGGTGAGTAGTTCAAAACCCCCAGCTGCTCCCAGGGAGGTAGTGCAGGCTTTCTACTCCTGTAAAGAATTACAGTCGACGAAGGCAGTTCTACCCTGTCCTAGAGAGTCATTATGATTTGTAATTAATTTGATGGCAGGGAGAGCATTAATAAATAAACAAGTCTGAATTATTGACAGCTAAAACAAAGTAAGCTTTAAATAGAATATCTTGCATTTATGTATTATGAAATTAAATATATAAGTATATATTTACAAGTACATATTTATTTAAACTAAATATATAAACAAAATATATATCACATTCACATATATTTATCAATATCTAAAAACTAATTTCATGCAAACCAAATATATACTTTTATAAATTTAGTATATATTTATATGTATACTTATATATTTAACATACTAATATAAAATGCAAAATATTTTATTTAAAGCTTCTGTTAATAATTGTCAATAATTGAGCTCATAAATTTCAGAATTAAGTATATGAATTTTCTAATGAATTATACATTTTCCTGCTTTTAGATACTTAACTTTGTTTTCTTTAATCTAAGTCACATGCACCATCAATTTTTGCTTCACTATTTTTACAAATGGAAAGAATTAATTACATTGATAAAGTATATCATAATATGAACTGATTTTACAAGTTTGTTAAAAATCAGTAATACCACTTGTTTTCCCAGAGAAATTTTATTTCATAAATCCAATGGTTTGTATGTCAATATGTAAGTAAATTTAGTCTGTGAGTAAAATCCATTAGCTAATAATAGAAACAGAAACTGTCTTTGAAATAGAAGATATGAATTCTGAAATCGTGAAGACAGTTGACATAGGAAAAGCAGAGTAATTACTTTTATATATAAAATCACCAATCCAAATATTTTATTTGAATTGCTTTGAAGAGAGGGATATTTTCACCTTCATTCCAGTACAGCAGAAGAAAAGAATAAGCACATGTGGTTTTCCATAGATGCTCGCATTTAACAATGACCCAGCCTTGCTCTTAGAGTGAGAACATAGAGACATGAGTCTGAGACGGCTGGAGCCTTCTGAGGACCCAAAATATCAGACTCAATGTTTATGAACATTGATCAAGTAAGATAACAAGCATTATTGTAAGGTGCAATTTTCCAGCCCCAAATTATTTATAAATGTGGAAAAACTCATGATGTCACACTATGAAGTGATTTGGTCATTGCAGTGAAATTCCTTTAGAATGCATACTAAATTAAATACAGTGATCCCAGTATTGCTTAGTAGGTACACAGATGCAGAAACATTTGTGCAATATTTAAAATGAAGGCAAAGTTTTGGAAAGTGCCTTATTTTCATATGCCAAAGTTTTACTTCATCCTGTGAGGTGTTTTCCAAATTTTGTACTAAGCAAGATAGAAGTGAAATCAGCAATTGTTGAGAAAGGAACACAAGCATCAGGGATATCAGGGATATTAGCAGGCTCCTATCTTGTTACTGACAGGCATGGGAAAGTTGAGGTTTTCTGCTCCCAGGCCGATGTCCAATCTAAGAGCCCCCGTTGAGAGGTGCCATGAGTCGGAATGCATTGATGAAGTGGGTTGATGATTACTGGTAGGGCTGAAATGAGTGAGAAATGACTCAATGATAGTGAGTTTGGTGTGTGTGTGTGTGTGTGTGTGTGTGTGTGCATGCACATGGGGGGCGGGAGTGGGTTTTTTTTTTTGACAATTATGACTGGTAGAGCTTTTTGGAGAAAATGAATAAATACTACGGCTATGTGAGCCAACTTTGAGCTGAATTAGACAAATAAGCAAACTTCAACATTGCTACAACAGACAATCCCAGGGAATCTTTCCTTCTCTATCCCTCCCTCCCTCCATCAATCGAACCATTGATCTATCTTTCATCATGTATTTATCTCTAACCTTGTATTTCTGTTACTCCATCTCTATCTGCCTATCTCTCTCTCTCTCTCAAACACACACACACACACACACACACACACCTGGAGAGATGGTGCGTTAGTCTGGGTAGACTAGAAAAACAAATTCATAGACACACATATGGATATAAGGGTAAGATTTATATACAAGCGGAATGGGACTGAGCCCTGGTGGTGTAGTGGTTGAGTGCAGGACCACAGCCCATAGGTGCGGCAGTTCAAATCCAGCAGCAGCTCTCCAGGAGCAAGGCTGGGTAGCTCCCATGACCACCAGAGGGCAGTGCTTTCCGCCCTCCTCCCCATAAAAAAAGAGGAATGGAACATTGAGAAAGCATCCCAACCCAGTCCAGTTCAAAGATGTAAGTCCGATATTAGCCCATATGCCCAATACCAGTCTATAAAGTCTCCTTCCAACTCAAAGTCACAGTGGGTGCAGAGTCCCGGTGCTGGCAGGGGTCTCCCCATGGCTTCTCGCTTCCAGGGTCCATCAACAGCATCCAGTGGTGGCAGAAGCAACTCAGCGCTGGCAGGGATCTCCACATGACCTCTCCAGCTTCAGAGGTCTGGCTCCATCAGGGTAAGGCCCTATGGCTTCTCCTCTGACTCTTCCAGTTCATCGGATGCTGTCATCTTTTCTTGTCTGTAGTTTGTCCTCTCGGAGACTGACTCCCAACAACTGGGGGGACGGCCTCTCTTCTCCACGAGGGAAATACTGCAAATTTCCCAGAAGTCTCAGGAGAAAGCCATGCCTACACAGAGGCCTCATTGGCTGCTCAATGGCTATCTCCAGATTAACAGGCTAGACTCCACCCCTACATCTCAATCATGAAATTGACATAAGCACATGACTGCCATAGATGGACTGTATACAACATGGCAGAATACGTAGTCTTTGAGGACACAATGCAAAAGGAATTAAGGCAAGCATACTAATTTGTATAACTTAATCAGGCCAATGAGTTACTTTTTCCTCCTTATGTAGAGGTAAAGGATGGGGACAGAGAAAGACGAAATATTTTGCTCTCAAGGAAGTTCTTCCACATAGAAATGTTAAGAATTGAGGTTACATTTTTTTCCTTTCAAATTTTTCATCATTAAAGCTTTGTTTCCATTCCTCAAAAATGCATGTAAACAAACATGCAAACAAACAAGTGCAGATTTGAATTCACAGTCTGTGTAAAAAAAAAAAGATGTGAAAGAACTCAAATCTTGCTTTAAGAACTTTACTTCTTCTATTTTTATGAGTAGTTTGTTAATCTACAAAGCAATAAGTACAGAAAGGATAGATTTGCTTTAATTTGCTCCTTACTGTAAAGATGAATTTTGCTCCACTACTATATCACATGTCATCGTGACTATCACTTCCTCATTGTGCTAACAGCATATTGTCTACACAAGAATAATATATTTTTATTATAAAGTTTATCCAGGAGGGAAAGAAAACAATAGCCATCATAGCATTTGTTTGTAACACATATTCACAGACTCAAAATTTGTGTGCATGTTTTTTCTCTAAAGAGAAAAATCAAGGGCTGAGCCCCGGTGGCGTAGTGGTTGTGCACAGGACTGTGGCCCACTGGGATGGAGGTTCAATTCTAGCTCCCCAGGAGCAAAGGCTGGGCCTCCTACTCCCACCACCAAAGGGCAGTGATGCCCCCCCCCCAAAAAAAAAAACAAAAAAAAAAAGAGAGAAAAATCAAAACCATCAGCACTTGGTCTGTGTCCAGCCAGGTAAACTTGTTGATTATTTTGATTTTCAAATATGCATCAGGCAAAGAGAGGCAAATGTGTCTGAGAGGCAGGGGTGATCTGTTCCGAGAACTTCGTAGAGTGAAGTTTGGTTAAAACATGACAAATTACAGGGAACACTGAAAAACTACATCCGGGGTTTTCAATTTTGACTGTATGCTATAATTACCTAGGAATTAATTTTATAAAACAATGGGGTGAGACTCATTCAAGAAAAATTAAATGGCATTTTGAGTAACTCATAGCTGACTAAATGTGAGCTATTATTAGTTACAATTAATCGATGCCAACCTCGATTTATCATCCACATACATGTACTTCGAGTTGCATAACCCTCTCTGGAAGCACGCTGGACACCTTTGTTCTCAGTACAACCAAACAATGCCAAGGAGAAGTTAAGGAATATTATGTCCTTTAAAAGTGCTCCGGGTCTTTTTAATTTTATTCAGGACCACATGTCAAAGTTGTCGAATCTGAGTTCCATTCTAAATTTCAAAACTTTTAACATGTGGTTCTCAAAATGAGGAAGTTGTTGTACATCCAAGAATCCGAACAAATAACTCACATGCATCGGAAGCTACCTAGCCTAAAGGAGTCGATGGGACAGACCTCCTTGGAAGATAGTGTCTGCTTAGATCCCGAGGCCTAAAAAAGTCATGTGTCAACATTTACAACATATTTCACAAGTTCCTGAAACATTTTCATTTAGCCTATGAGTTTTTCCATTGTCTTAAGGTAGTCTATTTGATTGTAGTTCTAAAAAGGGCCAGGAAGCATCTCTTGGTTCTTAGAGTGTGAAATCTATGGCAGAAAGTAAATACACACACAAGAGTGACAGTACTGCAGGCAAAGGTTATCTACGAAGACAGGTGGTGGGCTAGATTTGGCCAGGATGTGAGGTTCACTGGAGTCTGACATAAGAACAAACATTTTTATCTTTTTGAAAAAATTCTAACTTTTTTGAATTTGCCTATTGTTCAATTGACTTTGTGTTTCATTTACTGTTTTAGCCACATTTGTTTTAATGTCCTTGACAGTTAAGTCTAATTCTGCATAATGCGTCAGACTGTTTCCCTCCTCACTTTATTATCAATCACATAATATGATCTCTTTGCATGGTGGGGAATTTTTTATAAGCGGAGTATCAGATATTTCTGTGTCAGAAAGGTGTGGCACCCTCAGTCATGGTTGTCTTCCACCAGAGAGCACTCCCTTTCAGGGACTGGGCAAACAGACTCAGCGGCCAGACCTCCATGCTGTCCCAGAGCTTGCTCTAGGTCAGACTGACCTTCAGATTTAGAAAATTGACTGCAGCTTAGCCCCCTTTCCTCCAGCATCTGTCAACCTTGAGAAATGTTGGGAGATTCACACCTGTCCTTTAGAGGTTCCTTGCTCCCTGCACCAGTTTTCTACCCAAGCAGCTTCACAGCCAACAAATGTCCTGACACGGAGACCTGTGAGGTGTTTAAGGCTGGATTCATCCATCAGTAAGCACTTGTTCACAAAGCACTTACAAGAATGAGGGAAATTGCCTTCTGTACGTTTGTTTTCATTTTAACACCTCAGCTTCCCACCAACTTAGGTAGAATCCCTTAAATATTCAATACATATTTTTTCAGCCACTCAAATCCATCATGGGGTTGCTGTGATCAGAATATTGCCTTTACATTAATCACTATACACTAGCAAACCAGAAAATTTCAATTTTAGTAAAGAAAAAAATTCTTCATGCACAAATGATACACTTCTTAGGGTTTTGAAAATCAGTTTATTATATAAAATTATATAAATGAGGGCTTAGTCCTGGTGGCGTAAGTGGTTGAGTGTGGGACTGGGGCCCGTGGGCTTGGCAGTTCAAATCCACTGGGTAGCTCCCACGACCACCAGAGGGCGGTGATGCCTTCCAAAAATTATATAAATGAAATCATCCCATAAGTTATACTCATTTTTTGTCTTTTCTACCATGAGGCTATGTCAGAGATTGTCTACAAAAAAACCAGATGATTTGAGACTTCTGCCATCTTATGGATTAGATTTTATAGCAAGATTTAGATACTAAAATTTACTGAACTGGAATTGATGTTCATAAATGTTCTGTCCTATACAACACTCTACATTTTAGAGCTTTGGTTTTTATACCTCATTGCAATGGCCACCTACACTGACAGATAATACTTATGAATACATGGTTTGATATGTAAATTAACAGATTACAATTCAAGTGAGACTTGCTTAGCATACTGTTTGTGTTAGTCTAGGTAGACTAGAGGCACAAGTTTACAGACACGTATATAGATATAAGGAAAGAGTTTATATACAAAAGGAATGGAACACTGATAAACATCCCAACCCAGTCCAGTTCAAAGTCATGAGTCCAATATTAGCCCATATGCCAAATACCAGTCTCTAATGTCTCCTTCCGACTCATGAAGTCACAGGTCAGTGGGTGCAGAATCCCCACGCTGTCAGGGGTCTCCCCATGTTTCCTCGATTCCAGGGCTCAGGGTTCATCAACAACATCCAGTGGTGTCAGAAGCAACTCATCGCTGGCAGGGGTCTACATGGCCTCTGCAACTTCAGAGGTCTGGCTCCGTCAGGGCTGCTTCAGAGGTCTAGCTGCATCAGGGCTTCTCCAGCTCCTCAGACGCTGCCATCTTGTCATGTCCGTGGTCAATTATCTCTGAGACTAGCTCCCAACCACTGGGGAAGATAGCTTCTCATCTTCACGAGGGAAATATCGCTAGATTTCCCAGAAGTCTCAGGAGAAAGCCATGCCCACACGGCGGCCTCATTGGCTACTCAATGACTGTCTCCAGATTAACAGGCCAGACTCCACTCCTGCATCTCAATCATGAAATTAACATAAGCACAGGACTGCCACAGTTGTTCAGTTGGGGCGTGTTATAAATCTCCTTTTAGGGCTGCCAATAAATTGCACAAAGGGCATGCCACTCAGTTGTAATCCTCAACCAGAAGGCAGTCAGCTCTAGCTCTGTGGGTCCACAAACCCAGCGTCCGACATTTAGTTCACAGAGGCACCCAGTCCACAAATCAGACTTCTGCCCAAAGGACTCCACATCGTGGCCATGTGCTTTGTGGTCTCAGAAACAGGATGGCTGTTACCATAACTCCCATTCACAAATATGCACAACTGCCAGCTTCTTCCCCACCTTTGTATTCACATCCATCAAGAAACAGTTGTTTGGTGGGAGGTCTAGGGACTATGACTAGAAGAATAACATTAAATAATACACTGCCCGGCAATAGGGTAATAAAATATGATTGCATAGATAGTCCACTTAGGTTAATGCAGAAGGGAGAGATTACATGAGAATATGTACTTTCTTTTATCACCCACCCATTTATCTTTTAACTAGTTCTCCAAATATTTGCTGATTTTCCACTATGTGCCATGTACATTGAAAGGGCCTGGGGATGGAGTATGAGTGTGACAAATACAATGTAGACAAAATAAAGCTGTCATTGAAAAAAGGATAAAGAAATGAAAAGTTGTAACGTTTTGAAGGAAATAAATGAGGTGCCAACCTAGAAGATCATCGCTGGGACTGTTGTAGTTAGAGAGGCAGCATGGTCAATCTGAAGAAAAAGTGTCTAATGTGGTAGTCTAAATGCTGGGTGACAGGCTATCCCAGTGGTAGAATGTATTTCCACCTGGTAGGGAACTGTCTAATTATATGAATGTAAATGGATAGGCCACCCCACTACCAATCCTATCACCTAAATCTACTCGAGACATATATGTCACACATTATTGTATCAAAATTTATGTTACCTCAAATACTTGATTCCCAAATGCCTTTTATTAATGAAAACACAGTATCAACCAAAACATTCAAAGCAAAAATTGATTTGGTCAGGCAAGATGGAAGATTTAAAGTCCTTTATGCTTGGAAGAGGCCCACTCACATTATTAAGGATAATCTCCTTTATTTAGGATCAATTGATTGTAAATGTAAATCGGATCCATAAAATACCTATACAAAATCCTCTGGACAAGCATTTAACCACATCACTGGATACTATAGCCTAGACAAGTTGACACATAAAATTAATCAAAATCCTGATTTACAGCCTGATTTTGAATGGAAGTATATGATTTCCACGAGTGTTAGGAGAAGATGTGGCGTCAATAGGGTTTCTTTTTTAAAATGTACTTTTAGGTTTATGATAGAAGGTATCAGAGAAGTTTTGTATATCATAGAAGGTATCAGAGAAGTTTTGTATATCAAAAGAAATGATTCAAATGAAAAAGAAACCAGTAAGGATTTAGGGGAAAGAAGATCATCAAAGAAAATTCAAGAAGGTAATATTTGAATAAGATTCAAGGAATTGGCTTCTGTAAATGAAGGGCATTGAATTCATTATACTTGGAGAAAAGAAGATAGGGAAGATTCATACATTGAAAAGAGCTTACTCTGGGGCTGAGCCCCGGTGGCGTAGTGGTTGTGCACAGGACTGTGGCCCACTGGGATGGAGGTTCGATTCCAGCTCCCAGGAGCAAAAGCTGGGCCTCCTACTCCCACCACCAGAAGGCAGTGATGCCTAAAAAACTAAAAGAAAAAAACTAAAAAAGAAAAAGAAAAGAGCTTACTCTGGTCGTCGTGGGAAGCACTCTGGATTTTTAAGCTAATGGAGCCTTAGGCAGCCAATAGACATATGAAGACATGTGTTAGTCATGATCATTAGAGAGACACAGATAAAAGCTGCAGTGAGATCCCCTCTTATTCCATTATTGGTAATAAAATTTGAAATAGAAAACAACAAATGGTGGTGGAGGTTTGTAGAGATGAGAACCCTCATGAACTGCTGGGGAGACTTACAAGGATGAAATAAAAACAAAACAATAAACTGCCATGGCACTTGCTTAAAACGTGGAGAAGAGAAATGCCACATGGCCTCGCAATTCCTATTGCTGGTATATTATCTTTGAAAGATAAGCCTTATGTCAGGAATAGTTATACATAAAACCATGTTTGTTGCAGCATTATTCACAATAGAAAAAATTTGCAAACCACGTAAATAGCCAGCTGTGGAAGGAAAGATAGAAAAAGCAAATTTGGGACAGCCACACAGTTAAACGCTACATAACATTAAAGAATAACAATGAATCTGTGAAATGCTCTATGACATGGCCGGGCCTGGAAGCTATTCTATTGAGTAATATTAATCAATCACAAAAGGACAAATATTGTATGAAACCACTATTGTAAATTTCAAGAAGAAGCATACACATGCACACATGCATTGTTTGTTGGGTACTGAGAAGGGCAGTCACTGCCTATATTGTAGACAAACCTTAATTCTGGTGAAGGGGAAGTGGTTCTCAACCTTCCTGATGCTGTGATCCTTTACTACTGTTCCTTATCTTGTGGTCACCCCAACCATAAAATTATTTTTGTTGCTCCTACCTAACTCTAATTTTGTTAAGGTTATGAATCGTAATCTAAATATCTGATGTGCAGGATGTATTTTCATCATTACAAGTTGAACACAATTAAACATAAGTAAAGCATAGTGATTTATCACAAAACAATATGAATTTATATAGTGTGAAATACTTATGTTTTTTCTGATTATCTTAGGTGTTCCTTATGAAAGGGTCAAATGACCCCTAAAAGGGTCGTGACCCACAAGTTGAGAACCGCTCCTTTATACAATAGCAGAAAAGTGAGCAAACAATGCTGGGGGCAGGGAAGACATTGAGAAGACTAAAAGGATTAAGAGCGACAGAGTCAAATCTTGTATTCGTAGCCCTGAAATAATGGTAGTCTACAAGTAGATGTGGTAGCTGAAGGGAGAGGGAGTCTTCCCACAAACATACATAGATTTGACAGAAGATACATGTGTCAGACAAAGGATATTTGGTGCAAATATATCCATATTTAAGGTGGAGTTTATAGTGGCTAAAGTTGTGAAATTTTCATAGACATAACAAAATACCTTGAGACAATCAATTGCTGAGGCCTCAGGACTATAGTTTGGAGGGCACCAACATCTGTTATTATAACACAATCCCTAAAGACAATGTTCTATACCCTCCATTTGGGAGTAGCAACTAGAATCCTAAGTGATTATGAACATTCATCTAAGGTACAAATATTGATTTCCTCTTTCCAGAAGTATAGAGTGATAAAAATCAAAGACACAGGGAAGCAGTTTATCCAATGAACTGATAAACCATGGAAACATCCATTTCCACGACCCCAAGAACCAAGTATATGTTTGGTGTATGATTACCATGACTGCTTGCTCTGAAAAGTTTCATATTAGAAGCTCCTTGATGGAGTGGCAGAAAAATGTGGAATGAACTCAAAACCCTAAAAGAAAGCAAACTTTCTGGTCAGATATAGAATATGTGTAACAAAATTCAAAATCCTAAAAGAAACTAGACTTTCTGGTCAGATAGAAATGGGTGCATTCCCCTGACATGCTAGCCCATTGTTATTGTATAGATTTGGAATGAGACTCTTCCCTATAGCTCAATTTCCAGCTAAGCAATACACAGATCTACTAGGGGGACAATAACACAAGTAAGGCCCATACACCTCAGAATAACCAACCATTTGTCAGCCAATGGGCAGCATTTATCCTAGGACAAATTCAGAAGGGTTAGGGAAGAAGGATGAATGAACACAGGAAGCAGAACAAGAAAGTGGCATATGTGAAATGGCATTGAGAGGATTGCTATGAATGACAATATAATGTGTATGAATTGTCATATGTAAAAATTGATGACCTGTTCTGTAAACATTCATCCAATTCACAATTAAAAGTTTTTTTAAAAAATTAGAATTGGTGAGGCTTTGAAAAATAATGGGTTTCGTCGTGTTCTGAGAATTTGGGGAGGGTCATATTTAAGTGCCTGGCTGCTAACCCCCAAAACTGGTGGTTTGAAGACACCAACTACTGCACTGAAGAAAAATTTGGTATTTGACTTCCACAGATGCTCTGCCTTGGTACCACTCTCTTTGCCCACTGTGGGGCAGTGCTCCTATGTCCCTCAGGGTCACTATGAGCTAGAGAGGGAACCCACAGGTTTGGTGGTGGCTGACATTCTACCTACTGAATGCAGACTCCTCGAAGCCTGGGAGCATCGGGGTCAACAATTCTGCTTTCCCTTTCCTAGCCTAGGTTTCAGAATCTATTCCCTACCTCAGAATACTCGAGGGTTGAGCCAAGGTGGCGCAGTGGTTGTGCACGGGACTGCAGCCCACTGGGATGGAGGTTCAATTCCAGCTCCCAGGAGCAATAGCTGGGCCTCCTCCTATCACCACCAGAGGGCAGTGATGCCTTAAAAAACAACAACAAAAAAGAAGACAACGAATTTATTTAGTGTTAAAACCAAAAACTCAAGCTCATTGACAGTGATTCCATTTTGACTCAAAGGACAGGAGAGGGCTGCCTCTAACTCTTTCTGGGAGTAGAAAGACTTGTCTTTCTCTCTGGTGGTTTCCAACTGCTGAACTCTTGGCTATTAGTCAACACATATTTTTACATAAGGAAACAGAATCTTACTTATTTTTACACTTGGATCACTTGTTTATGATGGCTTCTGAGCACAGACGGCAACATGAGTTATTTCTCAGTTTTTGCTGGGCAGAGGAGTCCACTGTAGTCTCACTTGTATTTGGGAAATGTGAACGCTGCACAGTGAAATGTGCATATTGTCTGTCCCCCCTAGTTTTTCTTGATAGAGTAAGCATATTTCTCCCCATACCAAGACCGTATGAATATCAAATATTTGGCATCCTCTCTCTCTATTTAGGGATCCCGGGGTCAAAAAAAACATGGTATTCAAATCCCATCTGGCCCAAAACTTTATGCCACAATCTTCTATGAACTGTACCAGACATATATGATTGCCCAGGGGAAATTTGGGTTAATTTTTCTAATCAAATTATGTCACCATTAAGGATGGTGGAGGGAGGGGAAAATGAAGAGCTGATACCACGGGCTGAAGTAGAAAGCAAATGTTTTGAAAATGATGTTGGCATCATGTGTACAGATGTGCTTGACACAATGGACATATGTATGGAATGTGATAAGACCTATAAGAAGCCCCAATTCAAAAAGAGAAAAAAACTGCTTTTCAAATTTGAACCACTTGTTCTTTAACAATTCTAAGATGGTCAAAGGGTGTGTGTGTGTGTGTGTGTGTGTGTGTGTGTGTGTATATATGTATATATACACATATAATTTCTTAATTTTCTCTAATATATAATAGAGAAAATTAAGAATGATTCATTTTTGGAACAAAGATTTGACTTCATTTTCATGTGGCACTCTCTCTGTCTTTTGTAGAGATGTTAGGTAGATCTGTAAATATTCTAATATAATCATCTGGTGAGTACCTTTAGCATTAGAAAATGACAGAATTTTCAGCTGAAACAAATGATGTATATTTAGAAGATTGCTTTATGAAAAGAAGTTTCTTGTATAATTATCTTTTAATTGAAGCCACTTAGAATTGTGAGAACCTTTAATATACCTTACAGATGGACTGTAGGAGTTGATGCTGAAAATAATTTATAAATATATGATACTTGAAGTGTGTCATTTGCACAAAGTGACTATGATAACCCTTTCTTTAGAATCTACACAATAGGGACAACTGTGCATGGCAGTAGGAGGCATGGAGTGAAAAGAATGAGGCTATTTTAGAAACACACCTACTCTTTAAACCACGACCCTCAGCACCTCTCTCTATATCAAGAACAAGGAAGCTTGATCCAGAACTATAAAAAAATTGACTATTTTGGGATTTCAGTTTTGTTTTATCTTTCAACTGTGGATGTTGTCAAGCAATATTAGATGTGAATGACAAAGAAACTTTTAATATTTGTTTTGGAAAAAAATTCTTCAGAGAATATTGTAGTATAATCAGGGATAATCACTGATAATTATAATTTCAAAAATAAATATTAAATGTACAATATGTTTCTAAACTACCTCAGTAAGTGAATTAAGATAATTTAAAAATATAATCCAGACTGAGCCCTGGTGGCGTAAGTGGTTGAGTGCAGGACTGCGGCCCGTGGGCTTGGCAGTTCAAATCCAGTGGCATCTCTCAGGAGCAGCACTGGGTGGCGTCCATGACCACCGAGGCAGTGATGCCCACAAAAAACAAAACAAATAGGCAAAAAAACAAAAAAAAATATATAATCCAAAGGTAATAGAAATTTCTATATTCTATGTATATAGATATTTATAGATACATATCATATACCTTAAAATAAATTATGTATAACTATATATATATTCCCCTCATTGTCACTAAGGCCACCCACAAAGTGTCTTATAAATATTTGTAAATAATTTTCAGGGATTTTAAGGTAATATTTTGCAAAGCAATGACTATTAACCAAATAATTTACAAACCACTTGAAATTTCATGTTTCCTATATGCCTTTCTCATATGAATAAATAACAATAATGTATGTCCCTTAAAACAAGCATGGTTGAGAACAATTTTTAAGATTCGTTTTTGACAGTTTCAAACAAAAACAATATGCAAAACTCATATAAAGAATGCAGAGGCTAAGAGTATTGGCTGTAGAATCAGACTGTTTGGGATCAAACCATAATACAACGCTCCTTATTGACTTAGTAATGATCCTAGTTATACAATTAGCTTCCGTCTTCATCTCTGAAATGCAGAAAAGAAGAGCATCACAGGGTTGCTTCACAACTCAAATGAGGACCTTCCATATTAATGTTATATCGTTGTTGTTTTTAATATTTTATTCTTTATAAAGGTAATAATGTTCTACCTATAGCTATTAAAAGTAACAAATATAAACTTATACCTGTAGATGTATAAACATTTAAAAATAATATGCCAATTAATATAAGTTACTTATATTAATTGGGTCTTATTTAAATAATAATCCTTTCAGGATGTATAGAAGTTATCCCATTATCGCATATTCTTTATGTTGAATAATCATGTACTACTATATTTTACGTTGTGAACTTCTGAGTATTTTAGTTGCAGAACGGAAAAAAAATGTTTCCACCGTCTCAATTCAATTTAGCAAGCACTTGGAGCTGTTATCTATTGTGTGCCAGACGAAATGCGAGAGATTGCAAAGAAACAGATGAGTAAAAAGTGCACGTTCTTTAGGAGGTGGTAGTCTAGTCAAATGGCTAAGAGAAGAACACAAACACTGTAATAATGGAAGATACAAGAAGATTAGTTCTGTAGTGTTTGCAGGTAGAGATCTTGCATCATGATTGCAGCTATCTAGAAAGGACTCGTGAAGGAGAAAGGAAAGATAGCATTATAATAAAAGGACAGCATTTAGAGATATCGAATGGTCTGACTCATGTGGCAATGACAGAAACCCAGGGGGTTTCTCTGGGACGTCGTGAGGAGACCCACGTGTTCCTGGGTTTCAGATGTCCCGCAGCAGTGAGGTGGGAAACAGCGCCACCAGTAGCTCACACTGTGTTAGGAATGAACTGTAGCAAAAATATACTTTCAAATATTAAGTAATGCTGTGTTCACATAGAAAAAAAGAGAAAAAGTCCAATGCTTCAGAAATGATATCAGAAGTGGAAGGAAAAATTGAAGTTAGAGTTATTTGGGAAAGCTAATTATTCAGCAACCCATAATGTTTTCATTTCATTTGTAAGTTGTAGGGGCTGTAAATTGTAAGGCTCTCTTGATAGTGCTGATAAGACCTCTTTCACATCAGGGATGATGCTATATTCAAGTAGTTTCCTGCAGCAGCCCAATACTCTTTGTCATTCTCTCCGATCTCAGGCTCAGAACTTCCGAAGCACTCAAGTCTAAGATGTGTCTCAGAAGTGTGGGATCTGTCTATGAAATGCTTTTTTTTTTTTTGGGGGGGGGGGGAGGCATCACTGCCTCTGGTGGTCATGGGGTATGAAATGCTTTTAAGAGAGGAAAGAAGAGAGTCATTGATTTTCAAAAACTGAAAGAATGAACCCAAATGTATGCAGAAGAAATGAACAGAAAATGATCCAGGATCATTAGACTAAGGCCTTCCCAGATAAATATGCTCAAAATATATCTCTAATAAATCATTCACAAGTCAGCCACTTTATGGTCAATTTCCACTAAAAATAAATCCCACTGCATACAACTATGAAATAATTATAGATATCTTGAAGGGGAAACAATCAATGTTGCAATCTGGATAATTAACAAATCAAGAGCTAAAAATAATAGAAAAATGCCAAATTATAAAGTATTTGGTAAGGATAATTTAAAATATGAACTAAAAGAAAAAGCAATAAAAAATGAAACGCTATTAAAATAACTAAATGGAACTTATAGAAGTTAAAAAATAATGGAATTAGAAATGTAAAAATAAGGGGCTGAACCCCGGTGGTGTAGTGGTTGTGCGTGGGACTGCGGCCCACTGGGATGGAGGTTCAGTTCCAGCAGCGGCTCCACAGGAGCAAAGGCTGGGCCTCCTACTCCCACCACCAGAGAGCAGTGATGCCCCCCAAAAACAAACAAACAAAAAAGAAATGTAAAAAAATAGTTATTAGCCAATTAGACACAATAATAGAATTATTAATTTGGAAGTAAGGTATGCAAAAATTACTCAGAAATCAAAACAGATAGATAAGGAAATGAAAACTAAAATAGAAAAACAAAATTGAGAAACAAAATAAGAGATCCTTTAATATTTGTTAGAATTTCTAGAAAGAGACCAGGAAGAACTTGACTTCAGAGGCAATAGTCTATGAATAATGGAAAACTTGTTTTTCAAAGTTGAGTGCAAATAAATTATTAAGAAAAGACCCAAGCCCTGGTGGTGTCGTGGTTCCGCTCTGAGCTGCTAACTACAAGAAAAGACCCTAGCTCTGTCCAGATCAAGTCCATAAGTCTGATGTTGGCCCACATTTTTGATACAAGTCTGCACATTCCTCTTCACACTTATGCAGCACATGGTGCAGTGATGCCAAACAAGCACAGTGGATGGGAAGTCTTGTGTATCCAGTGGCAGTGGAAGCATCTCCAGGGCTCTGCCTACCATCAGCATGATTATATGCAGCTTGTCAACAGGAAGGAGAATCAGAGAACAGTGTGTCCCACCACTCTTCAGAGAGGAAACTCCCAGAATTCTCATGAGAAGGTCTTACCCACAAGTAGGCAACCACCAGGCTGTCACCTGGTTGACAGGCTAGATTCCACCCCTGTAACCTGTTTATCAAGGTGACATGATGTAGTCACCACACACTCCTTTCTAAAAGACTGAGCAAAAAGTATGTGTAGCATAAAGAATGTCAGTCAAAATGGAAAGTCTTCCTATAACCTTAGTAAAGAATCACAAGATTAGAGGGAGGAAGGAAAGTACACACAGAAAAAAAAAAAAGAATGTGGAACAGAAGCAACTACCATGAGGCAAAAGTGAAAAAAGGAATTTGTTGCATTTACTGTTTGTTTAGAAAGCAATAATAATTGTAAAGACAATTTGAGGAATTCAAAACTAATAAATTAAAATACTAACTAACCATAGAGAGGAAAATGTAAGACTAAAATAATTACTAATTGGGTAGCGATAGTCGCCATGTAGATTTGGGAGAGGTAAAGGGAGACTGGTAAGAAAGAGTGGAAACATAAGTTAGAGCTACATTTGAAGGTTCTTGTAATTCAAACTCATATGCATTCAAAAGCGGTACAAAGGATGGTCAGGGGAGACCGAAGGAGAATTGATGGGTGAGAATCGTTGCACCGATGAAGAATATTGAATGTACCATAAACACCCAGAAAAATAAATACATCTGTCCCAGAAGTACAGCTGGAATATTCCTTAAAAGTGTGAGTAGAACGACATCTTGGGACCTATTATCAGGAGGATTCAGTTCCTGGAGAAAGATATCACAGGGATGATTGTGAAGATGAAACGGGATTGGGAAGTTTCAGTGTTGTTGTATGGTAGGGTCATAATGAATCAGAATGACTCATTGCTACCCAACAACAAAATGAGACAAACTATTGACATTGTATTTGCTTTGATATGAAATTGGAAGTATTTTTTAAAAAATTGCTGTTTTGTTGTTTTCTTGAGCAGGGAAGAGACAGTTCCAGAAATATAAAAGATATTTAGGCAGAGAGTGAAAACTCCATAAGATAAATTAGGAAACTATGATATTAAGTCAGGCGAATAAATATGCCCTAGTATAAAAAGGATGACTGTAAGAAACATTGATGAGGTGTTTAGAGAAGGTGGGAATTGAGTGTGGCCAGATTTGGAGAGGGAAAAGTTTACTGAATATTAGATGCACTATACATTTTCTGTTCAATGCTTTAATTTCTGTCCTGTATTATTAGCTTATAACAACAAATGTGATATTTTAACACATGAATCACATTATTCTAGGAGAGAGATAATATTTTTTTCAGTGGCCCTATGTTCAAAATTTGAAACTCACTGCCATTGAGTCAATACCAGTTCAATGAGACCCCACAGGAGAGGGAAGAACTGCCCCTGTGAACTACCAAGACTGTAACTACTTATGGGAGTGGGAAGTCCCGTCCTTGCATCTGATCCTATGGTCCTATGTAAGCAGTAAACCACACTGTCAGCACAGGTTTTGTGACTTCAGCTGATTTTTAAATGTAACTTAGTGAACTTTCCTTAAAGAATGCTTAGTAAGTCATAAGGAAATGTAATATACAACTATCAATGTTGTGGGTTGGCTACCAGATTTCATACTTTCATCATCATTGATTTTGAAGAGAAATAGAAAAGACTGTGGTTGACAAGAAGTATAAATGTGGGAAGATAGTATTTGAAAACCAATATGAACATTAGAGTACAGTTCTGAGAGAGGGTCAGGCTGAAGAAGGAATTGGATTCAAGACAATAACACAAAGGATCAACTATGTGATACAGATGCCTAACACTTCTCAGCTACTAACCAAAGTGTTTGGTGCTTTAGAAGAAAGACCAGACAATTTACTTTCCCCAAAGACATCACCCATTGAAAACCTTTGGAAGCAAGAGTCTTCTTTGGTACAGAGAAGATCAGCATGAACGAAAATCAGTTCAGTGGTAACAATTAGACTTATTTAGCTTATAATCTGTAGAAGAGACAAGCAGCCTAGCATATAGCACAAGGATTTGCCATTCTTGATCAGCAAAATCAAAGACTTGCGATAAGGAAATAACTTTTCACAGAGTGATTGCATTATGGACGGAAGATCAAAAAAGTAGAAATTGTCATTCAGCTAAATACGTAATGCATAGAAATATGTCTTATCTAAAAATTCTGCCTACCCTTTATAAGTGTTAGGAGGGACTACATAATAGCGTATAGAAATATTACATTAGCTTTACTCTGGGTGTTATCTTCTGAAATATCAGGAAGGATGCTAATTAGTATCAATTGTGAAGGCTGATATTGTGACCTGGGTACCTATCCACTAAAAGCTAGACTAAGAAAAGCTTATTCCATATAAGCCTGATAAAAAGCTGTCTGCTGACAATGGCATTTATTTACTACTAGCTATCCAGATTTGGTTCTGACCCACAGGTGAAAGACTGGCTGATTAGTTGAGCCCTGTAGCACCTCCTATACTTCTTTTTATTTTAACCAGAAAATGCACTCACCTTCTTCATTCCTCAAAGTTAAAGGCTGGGGTGTGATGTTTTTGTGTGAGAGGAAGGATGGCTTAGAGCTGTACAAGTTAGATCTCTAAAAGACTTGGGAAATTGTTGCCAAAATAATAGAAGTCTAATTTGAAGCAATCTAATGTTTGTTTCTTAGCAAGCAAGGTAAACCATTGCTACATTCTATTATTATTGGGGGAGCAATTTAGATATCCTGCCGTGTTGAACATTAAAGTTATAATTTTCACCATTCACACACACATATATAGATGCACATGACAGATTTTCTTCTTTCAACAGTAATGACAAAAGATCTGATATCTATATCTACAGCTGTATCTACATATAGATATACACACAAGTATTTTTTTTAGTTTTTTTAATTATTATTAGCTTCTATTACTCTTATTTCCCTTCAAGATATTCTATATAGGCAATCAATTGAATGAGACACTTTCTAGCCAAAAAGCCTTACTGTGCCATTTAGGCAGGATATTGATTAATCTCCTACTGTTTAATGCAGCACCACTTGTCTGTCAGTTTGTTATGACAGTTTGTCATGGTGGCTTGTGTGTTTGTGTTCTCCTGGAAGCGATGTCACTGCTATTCCAAATGGCAGCAG
The DNA here is from genome assembly GCA_004026705.1 of Nesogale talazaci. Taxonomy (NCBI): domain Eukaryota; kingdom Metazoa; phylum Chordata; class Mammalia; order Afrosoricida; family Tenrecidae; genus Nesogale; species Nesogale talazaci. Next base: position 139,036 of record PVJH01002349.1, on the reverse strand, counting down.
GGCCATCCAAAGTGAACAGGTTTCACAGAGCTTCCAGACGAAGAACGGGCCATGAAAAGGTATAAGCTGTTCACTTTGGAGAAATTAGCGACTGAGAACTCTATGGATAGTATTAAAAATTGTCAGTTAGTGGAAGCTTCCTGAATACAATCAGAAGAGTGTCAGAAAGCATGCTAGAAAATGAGTCCCTCATGTTGGGAGGTACTCAAAAGATAACCAAGGAAGAACTGCATGCTCAAAGTAGAAGTGGCCATCCTGACATCAATGGAGGAAACCTCTGGCAGAAAAGCTTTCAGGTCCTCACTTGCTAATGAGGCATGACTTGAAATGAGAAGAGGCAGCAGCAACCAGCAAGTAATCGTTGTAACTTGAAATGTATGAAGAATGAATTTAGGAAAATTAGAACCTGAGGTTGTCACAAATGAAATAGAACTTACAATGATTGATATTCAATCAATATTGATATTAATATTGATATTCTAGGTGTTAGCTAGCTGAAATGGACTGCTTAGGAATGTTTTTTTTTAATCAGAAAATCAAATAATTTACTATGACAGGCATAGCAGATTCAAAAAGAAATGAAGCTACATTCATCATCCAAAAGTACATTTCAAGATTGATCTTTAAGTGCAATGTTTTCTCTGAATGGATAGGTCTGCCTACATACAAGAATATCTGATCAATACAGCTCTTATTCAAATTTATGCACCAACCACAATACCTCATGGTGAAGAAATTGAAGACTTCTATCAATGAAGTTTCATTCAAAAATTGATCAAACATGTAATCAAGATGCATTGATAATTACTGGTGAATGTAATGCAAAAGTTTGAAACAAAGAGGAAGGAACAGTATTTAGAAAAAATGGTCTTACGATAGAAACTAAGATGGAAACTTCATTATAGATTTTGCAAGACCAATGACCTCTTCATCACAAATATCGTTTTTCTACAATGCAAAAGGTGACTGTGCACGTGGATATCTTCATGTGGAATATACAGAAATCAAAATGACTACATCTGTAGGAAAAAAAACTATTGAAAAACTCAAAATCAGATGCTAAAATCAGGTCCAGGTCAGACAATGGAACAGACCACCAATTGGTTACATGTAAGCACAGGTTGACATTGAAGAAAATGAAAACAAATCCATGATAGTCAAAATATGACCTTGAGTAAATGTCACTTAAATTTTGTGAGCATGTCAAGTACAGATTTGCTGCATTGAACATTGATAACAGATGACCTGAGGGATGATATCTGTAACATCATTCATGAAGAGGTCAAAAACTCATTAAAAAAACAGGATAAATGAAAAGATCAAAGTGAATGTCAGAAGAGACCTTGAAACTTGTTCTTAGGCAAAAAGTAGCCAAGGAAGATGTAAGAAATCATGAAGTCAAATAACTGAACAGAAAATTTAAAGCAGTAGTTTCAGAAAACTGTAAAATATTATTATGAAATGTACAAAGACATAGAGTAAGATAACCAAAAATTAAGAACATGCATTCAGCATACCTTAAATCAGGTATGCTTAATACATTTTTCTCATGGTGTGATCAATCACATGACATTAAAAAATAGATATAAGCTTATCTTAATTGTGACAGGATTGATGATAGGCTTATGTCTATATTTTTAATGCCATGTGATCTACCCACATGACATTTGCAATTGACTATCAATGTATTGAGCACCCCTGACTTAAAAGGACTCTAGAAAAGATTAAAAAATTTGAATTGCTATATTGAAAGTTCCTACAGTTAAATTATTGAATGATGCAAGAAGCATCCAAAGAAGGTGGAAATATTACACAGATCACTGTACCAAAGAGAACTTGTGAATATTCAACCATTTCAAGAGGTATCACATGAGAAAGGACCAATGATACTGACTGGAGTCCAAGTTTCACTGAAAGCATTCGTCAAAATCAAGTCTACAAGAATTGATGGGATATCATTTGTAATGTTTCAACATGTTATTGAAGCTCTGGAAGCACTTACTCGTCTATGCCAGGAAAGTTGGAAGGAAACTCCTTGGCCAAATGACTGAAAGTTTGTACTCATTCCAAAGCAAGGTGAGCCAGCAGAATGCACAAATTATAGAACCGTATCATTGATGCCTCATGTAAGTAAATTGCTGCAAAAGTTCCGGCAACAATGGTTCCAGCAGTTGACAGAGAGCTGCCAGAGATTCAGGCTGGATTCAGAAGAGGACATAGAACAGGGAGGACTTCAACCTTGGCAGAGAGGCAAGTGGCTGACCCTCCAAGAAGTGGACTGACCCACTGGCTGCAGCAATAGGCACAAGCATAAGAGCAATGTTGGGGATGACATAGGACCGGGCAAGGCTCCGTTCTGTTGCCCATGGGGCCATTCTGGTTGGAACCAATTGGGTAGCACTTAGCAACGACAAAGTGCATGGTGTAAGCCTGATGTCATGATGTAAGCATTGAATGGGTTGATTTTTCTCTCTACGGGGTGGGTGGTTCTAGTCCACTGTGCACTGTCTTAGAAGAAATATCTATCTGCTTCTGAAAATATAAAAAAGGAAATCAGCCATTGCCGACCCCATGGGGCATAATTCTACTCTGATACACATGGGGTTGCGAAGATTCAGAATCAACTCAATGGCAGTTTGACACCATTGTTTGTTATAAATTATGTATGAGTGAGCTGGCCCAGCTTTTAAATCTGACTTATAGATAGGAATGGAGCAGGAAGTTGTCTTCATTCTTTAATTTAATGAATTAATTCTATATATTGAACAATTTCTCTAGGTGTCAAGAAGATAAAAGTAAACAAAATAGGCCACACCTCACCTTTACAAATTTTTTAATTTAAGGTGAAGCAGAAAAAAATGGGGGGAAACCCCCAAAATATGGTTGGCACAATTTCTGATGAGGTTAAGCATGGTGCAGTAGGGTGAGTGGATGAGCGTGATAAGAGCATTCTTTAGGTACAGAGTCAGACAAGAGTCATGTGAGGGAGCTCCTATCTGGGTAAAAGTTTAAAAACACATGAAACTCTTTTAAAATTTTAAAAAATTTTAAAAATTTTTAAAAATTTCAAAATTTCAAATTTTTCAAAATTTTTAAAAAGCTCTGCCATTGGGTGGTGTCTAACTCACAGTGACCTTATAGGAAAGAGTAGGAAAGAGTACCTTCTTTGTGTTTCTGAAACTAAGTCTTCAAGGGAGCAAACAGCCTTGTCTTTCGCTTGCAGTGTAGCCACTGATGTTGCACTGACACCCACTGCTCTACAGCTACTGTAATCAGAGGAAATGGAAGCGCATCAGCAGAGACAGAAGTTTCTAAATCTCTAAAAGTTTCCTCAAACTTTTTAAACGGGGCCAGTTCACTGTCCCTCAGACCGTTGGAGGGTCGGACTATAGTTTAAAAACAAAAAACCAAACAGAAACTACAAACAAATTCACTGTGGGCCCCGGATGAGTTGGCTGTTAAGCAGGACAGGCAGAGGCAGCAAAAACACTCAACGGACCGGTTCGAGGATCCCAGCTAGCATGTAGAGCACAGAGACCTGGCTGGATCAAGAAGCTTTCATCTCTATCAGCATTTTTCAATCCCACTACCTCTCACATGCTAAGCAAGTGCTCTACCATTTGAGCTAAGTCCCCAGCTCGAAAACACTTCCATATAGCAGCATCTTTCAACCTGTGGGCCATGACCCTTTTGGGGTTCAAACGACCCTTACACAGGGGTAGCCCAAGACCACCGGAAAACACATAAATATTTCACAGCATATAATTGAGTATGTTTTGTGATTAATCACTATGCTTTAATGATATTTAGTTATGTTCAATTTGTAATGATGAAGATACATCCTGCATATCAGATATTTACATTACTATTCATAACTAGCAAAATCATGAAGTAGCAACAAAAATAATTTTAAGGTTGAGGGTCACCACAACATGAGCATTAGGAAGGTTGAGAACCCCTGATCTATATGATATAGAGTAAATACATAAAAAGTTCCACTGAATCCTTTCTACTCACAGCCACCTCCTGCCTTTCAGAATAGAAGTGTGCTCCATAGACTCCAGTGACAATTTTCCAGAAGGAGCTTAGCTTGCCTCTTTTTGAAGTGCATCTTCCTTGACGTGAACTGTCAACTTTTTGGTTACCACCCAAGCACGTTAACCTTTTACATCAACCATAGACTCCTGTTTATGCTGGGAAGTATGCTGATTATTTTAGGGGGTTGTGCTTTTATTTGACTTAATAAAAGAAGTGTTGAGCGGGGTTTCCAATAGGCAGCTAACAAATTAGAATTTAAAGTAAGGCACCACTGATTTCAAAATGTGCCTTACTAAAATATATACTTTTGCTAATTCTGTAGTTAGATTACAATCTAGTGGACCTGACTTCACTACGACATTAACTTGTGCTGTGTGCTGAAGCCTATAAATAAGGGCAACAAGATCAAATAATGAGAATTCACTGTGATACCAGCCAGCTACGCATAAGGAAGGAGCTAGATAACACAGACACCGAATTGATTAAGTTTGTTTAGATACTTATAAGAGTGACAATCAAATCTGAGTGGTTATATACAGAGGTGTAATGAAGAGAAGGAAGATAGAATATGAAAAGAAAGGTGTGGAATACATAACCTGTACTGAAAAATTGCAGATACTATTAGTAGCTTCAAAGCAGAGCTGGATTCAAACTCACAACACTATCCAGGTAAGCCAGCTGGCTTTCACACTCATTTCTGATTGGCTAGTAAAGCTGTGGATATATCATAATGGACGGCATGTCTTCATGTCCCCGCTACCTTGAAACATAAATGAGTCTTCAGAATAAAGGGATTGGTACAAAGTAGACAGATCATTGATGGCAAGCCCCTTCTTGGACGTTAGTCCATGTCTAGTGGCTGCCACTGAGAAGAAACAGGAAAAGGAATGGAAGGCAAAAAAGGGATGGAGTACAATACCTACATTGACATTTTTAGCATAAAGCAATGAGAAGAGGACATGCCTCTGAAAATGTTTATTTAACCAAAATGTTTTTAAATAGAATATTAGAGTCTAATGATAAATGGGAAATACCTAGCATGTCAAACAAACAAACACCTTAGTAAGTACATTTTTAAAAATTATTTTCATGTGTTCAGATTGTCATTTCTCGAAAGACTGGTTGGTATCTTTTTAAAAAATGGAAATAAGAAATGAAAATTGAGTAGTTACACTTATTTCATTTTAACCTTTGTATATGAAGTTTTCTGGGGAGTTATATTTCCTTACTTAAAGCCTCTTTAAAAAATTTTTTTGTATTGTTGTATTGTTTACATTTGTCAATTCAGCATTTCCCATATGACACCAATTGCATGAGAGGGTATCCCCTTCTCCCAACCCCCCCAAAAAATAAAAACAGAAAAAAGCTCCCCTGGGCAGAACTTTCACAGCACACATTTTTCCTGCAAGGTGAGCATCGAGGACCCTTATGAGTCAGTGTACCCAGTGATATCGCCTGGGAAGGTTTTCTGGTCACAGTGAATTTTTTCATAAAACAGGTTTTGCTCTAACCTCATTTTTTGTGTGTGATGACCGATTTAAGAGAGCAATGTGCAGTTGCGAAATTTTGTTTCCCGCTCAGGAGAAAAATGCCACAGAAACTCTTGTGATGTTGAACACAGGTTACAAGGGCAGCATGATGGGGGAAAAAACATAAATATACTGGCAGCTTTCTCATTTCAAAAAAGGTGCAATGCCAATTTATGACAAACCTCGTCGGGACATCTGTCAACTTCCTGAAGGGATGAAAATGTATGCACTTTCAAAATTCCTGCTCAAAGACTGACAATGGACCATTGAAGAGATTGGGGAAGTTATTGGGACTATCTTGGAACTTGGTTCAGCAAATTTTAACAGAAGAATTGGGAAAGAGAAGGATAGCTGCAAAATATATGCCTTGAGTTTTGAGTGACCTGGAACAAGAGAGTCCGGTGGAAACATGTTGTGCTTTGAAAGAAGAGCTCTGAAACAACCCAGACGTTTTTCTATAGTCATTATAGGAGAAGAGACATGGTGCTTTTCTTCAGCCAGTGGAAGATACCTTTATCACTGCACCCAAAAAATGTTCATCAAGTGAAATCAGAGATCAAGATGATACTTACTTGCTTTTTGATGTGAGGGGCATAGTGCATTTGGAGTTCATTCCACCAGGTCAGATTGTTAATCACGTTTTCCATTTAGAGGTTCTGAAAGATTGCATAACAACATGTGACCAAAAAAAGAAAGGTTGATTTGGGGCAGATGGGGGACTTGTTTTGCCATCACAACAATGCAACTACTCACACAGCCATCTCAGTGCACCGGTTTTTGGCAAGAAAACAAACAAACAAACAAAAAAACCCAGCATGCCACTTTTGCCCCACGCATTGACTCACCTGGCCTTGATCTTTGTGGCTTCTTTTTATTTCCCCTAATGAAGAGTGATATTAAAGGAGAGTAATTTGACTAAGTAGAAGATGTGGAGAAAAAAAAGAGGGAAGTGCTGTTAGACATCCAAAAAGATGAGTTTGAAAACTATTTCCAGAGCAGAATCATCAGTTTGACAAATGTCTTAAGTGTAATGGAGAGTACTTTGATAAGTTTGTTTTGTGAAAAAAAAAATAAATAAAGTATGTCACTTTGAAAAAATTGTTGGTTTTTTCGGTTTCCCCTTGTATCTATCATGTTGGACAACCATCACATATATTATTTACCTTCTTTTGATGAGTTCTTTGTATCATTAATATACGGATGGGAAGATGAAAACTAATCATTCAGTAAGCAAGCAAAATATTTATGTATTGCTCTTTATTTACTCATACCTTACCATTCTTCCATTATAAAATTATTTTCCCCGTAAACTATAAGGTGAGCATGCATAAAAATTCCAATCAATGTTACTGGTCATCAAAACTAATATAAATCTTACAAGTTAATAATTTATCATTAAGCTACAGACTTAATTAATTATATCATCTCAGTCTCCAAAATTTGTTTATCGTTTTTTAAGCTGAAGTTGTTTTGTGGCAAGTTTTTGCTTTCGGTGCTATATAAAGATATGTTTACAGTAAGAGGTAATGCAAAAGGCTCAGCTTGTTAGTAAAAGTAGAAATTTTGAAGTATATATAATTTCTCATCTCTGATCACACCTTGTTTACCATATGTAAAATTATTTTTACATTTTATATTTACTTCAATTAGAAACCTTAAGCGTACTCTTTTCCTTGATGTGTTGAATTGTGGGTTCTGAGAATTTTACCTGGTAAGTCTGTCAAACGTATATATTCATTGGCTTCTTTGCATCTGAGATGTTGGCCTATGAGTTCAAAATTCATATGAATTACAGTTTTTAAATGCTCCCAACTATTGGAGAATGCTCTTAAAAATAACTGAAAACTAAATATATTGGCTTGTTCGAGATATGTAGAGAAAAGGTAATGAAGATTCTGATGTGTATTCTGTTCTTTTGACCAACACAGATTAAAGAACACCTTGCTAAGGGGCAGCGGATGCTGGCTGGTGATGGGATGTCCCAGGTGACCAAGACACTGTTGGACTTAACTCAGAGGAAAAATTTCTATGCAGGGGATCTTCTGATGTCCGTTGAAATCCTCAGAAATGTGACAGATACATTTAAAAGGGCGAGTTACACCCCTGCATCTGATGGTGTCCAGGTAAGGGAGACAATCACGTGAATGAAAAGACTGGAGAAGATGCAATCCATCCAGGGCTTCAACAAGTCAATGCAGCCTTCTTGGAGGGAGGCTAGACTGGAGGGAGAGAGTGCTCACTCTTCAGGGAAGATAATCTAGTTTGTACTTAGTGTGAGCTCGGGAAATGATCTCAATTTCCTTAGTCATTTTGCAACTCAGTGTCCTCTATCATAAAATGCAAATAATACACCTCAAGGAGATACTGAATGAGGATACGGGTCACCAGAAGGACTGTGAGCCCTCGGCTAAAAGTGCTATCACAAATTCGAGGTAGCATCATGGATGTTTTAGTCTCACATTTAATATTACCATCTTGCCATAGAGGCTATTAAAAGTACATTAAGCATAATGAAAGCACATTAACTATAACATGCAAAGAAGATATCGTTTAAGATTTGTTTGCTTATTTTTCCTATTAGAAAAAGGAAAGCCATATTTAATTTTGTGGAATCTTTGTCTTACGATATCAGGGAAATAGAGAATTGTTCTGAGCACAAAACCAAGCAAATCAGTAACTCCACACAGCATATTCTTCCAGTTAAGGAAGACTTTCAAAGCAACTTCGCTTAGGTCCATAATAAAGTTTTAAGTACATACTCTCTTTCAGTATTGCCTTTGCCATTAAAACAAAGCTTGTTGAATGGCAAACAAAGCATATTTAATGCAACTCCAGTGCGCATTTCAGATTAACCCTTTTCCTGCTTTAGGCTATAAAATTATTCCTGCCAAAAATGCTGGCTGATTTCTGCATTCCCATCATAATCTTCCTATATATAAGTTCTCTATATAAGTTCATTAAAATAGAGGTTTGGCACAAATCCCAGGTCAAGTATTGCTTTCATTTAGTCTATTCTCCATTTAGGAATTTCATATGCAGAATGGAAATTTGCTTTTTCTTCTTTTTTTTTTTTCCGAATATCATTTGTGTGACTTAAAAAAAAAATTTGAATCGCCTTGGGGTTCAATTTCGGAACCCTGATGGTGTAGCGGATTCCAAGTTGGGCTGCCAAATACAGGGTCGGCATTTTGATCCTGCCCTCCATGCTGAAGGAAGAGGAAGAGGCTTTCTACTCTTGGAAAGAATTCTGGTTTTGGAAACTCACAAGGGCAGTTCTACTCTGTTGTTCAGAAGTGCTAAGTTGGAATTAACTAGATAGTTGCGAGCTTGTTTCTCTTTAGTTTGCTTCTTCCCTGATTGAAAAGCTGGGATGCTAAGCAAAAGATCAGCAGTGTGAACCCACAGTTGCACCATGGGAGAAAGATTTGGCTTTATCCACCCATTAAATTTTACAGCCTTCTTAGCCATATGGGACAGGTTATTATGTCTTATAGAGTCACTATAAGTTAGAGTTGACTTGCTAGCCCCAACCTGCAGTTGTGTGTGTGTTGTTTGTTTTTGTTTGCTTGTTGTAAATTGGCTATTGAGAGGAAAGGGGTTCTTCTGGAAATCATGGAGTCATTAAAAATTTATTCTGAATTTCTTTCTTTTTTTTTTGGCATCACTGCCCTCTGGTGGTGGGAGTAGGAGGCCCAGACTTTGCTCCTGTGGAGCCCGCTGCTGGAATTGAACCTCCATCCCAGTGGGCCACAGTCCCGTGCACAACCACTACCTCAATGGAGCTCAGCCTATTCTGAATTTCTTACCACTTATAGCTTTTTTTCACCCTCTGCCATGGAGTTAGATTCATAGTGCCCCATGGGGCAAAGTAGAATTTCTTTAAAGGAATGTGTAAAGAGTAATTAAAAAAAAAAATCATTCTACTGGGGGTTCATACAACTCATCACAATCCATACATAGCTCCATTGTAGGTCAAGCGTATTTGTATATTTGTTGCCCTCATCATTTGCAAAATATTTGCTTTCTGTTTAAGCCCTTGGTATCAGCGCCTCCTTTTCCCCTTCCCTCATTAATCCTTGATAATTTAGAAATTATCTTGTCATATCTTACATTGTCTCATGTCTCCCTTAACATACTTCCTTGTTGTCTGTACGCCAGAGAAAGAGTTATGTAGATGCTTATCATCAGTTCACCCTTTTTATTCCACCTTCCTTCTACCCTCCTGGTATCGCTACTCTCACCATTGGTCCTGAAGGCGTCATCTGTCCTGGAGTCCCTGTGTTTCCGATTCCTCTCTGTAGACAGCAATTTTATGGGGAGGAGAACACCAGGTCTTTTCTTAAAGAGAGTGTCTGGTGGGTTTGAATTGTTAACCTTTGAGTTAGCAATAAGTTATTCCTCAGTATCTGCTAGGGATTTATTCCAGGACACCCAATCCTCACATAGATATAAAAATCTAAGGATATTCAACTCTCCATATAACATGGTGTCATGTTTGCATCCTTCTCATTGCATTCCCCTCATCATTTAGATCATCTCAGTTTACTTAGGAAACCTAACCCAATGAAAAGGTTGTGAAGTAGTATTCCCTGCCCCTTTTTAGCTGTTAAAGGCCTGCTTTGACCACATAGTTGTTTTCCCCACCAAAATAATTGTTGAGCTTCATTTGGTTGAATGTGAAAATGCGGAGCTTGAGGGTATGGAGAGTCCACTGTATCTTCATGCTTACTGAACACAACCACTCGGAGCATTATTAGTGTTGAAGTGTTTATTATATCACCAGTGTCTAGAGGACACATATTTAATGGCTTTACTTTGGGAGAAAATGAAAAGATTACATCTTTTTTCTCCTCTTACTAAAAATGAAAAAAGATTTCCAAGTTTAAAAATTAAAAAGTACACAAAAGACAAGTTTTTATTTGTTTGTTTTGTTTTTGCAGTTCCGAAGTGTTTACCTTTGTTAGTGTTTACATTTAAAAATAAAATTTAATGCCATTGACAGGCTGCATTTTCAACAACAGAAAATATATATCAGATATCATATTTACTGTTCCGATTTTAAGTATATTCTTACATTAAAGAATTTCTAGTACCCCTTAGAGTACAGGACTTTACGGTGTTATGTGTTACAGTTTAAAATTAAGATGACTACGTTTGTTGGGAACATATTTTAGTTTAGCTACAACCAGTTTAACCCAGTGCTTATTCTGGACCATTTACTGAATTGGCATATGGAACTTAATTTTGGGCACATACCTTTGGTTATTTTTCATAGACTGAATAGGCTTCTCTTGTATCCTCCTAGTAGCTCATGTGCCATAGTGACCCCGTTGTGTATGTGTTGGACTGCTCACCCCAAAGTCAGCAGTTTAAACTCACCAGTAACTAAAGGGGAGAAAGATGAGGTTATCTGCTTCCATAAAGATTCCAAGTCTCAGAAATCCTGTATAGTGTCACGTCAATGCCCCAGTCTTTCTCTCACCGACAGGAGCTGCATTAGAAAAATATTCTAGTATATTTCCTAACACCTAGAATGCAACCCTCTACTGAATTTCCTTCTTATTTCATCTCACCTATAAAAATCCTTGCCCAACAATAGAAACTCTATTGACTGCTGGATTATGTAGTACTCAATCCCATTTGTTTTTGTTTTTTGGGTTTTGTTTGTTTGTTTGTTTTTTGGTCATCACTGCCCTCTGGTGGTGGGAGTAGGAGGCCCAGGCTTTGCTCCTGTGGAGCCACTGCTAGAATTGAACCTCCTTCACAGTGGATCGCAGTCCTGCACACAACCACTACGCCACCGGGGCTCAGCCCCACCCAAACCCATTTGAAGATGATTACTGTCTTTGAAATTCCAGAGCACTGTGTGCTTCTCTTACTCTACTTTCCATGATTCACTACATATACTGTAATCATTGTCATTGAGTTAATCCTGACCCATAGGAACCTCAAGTGTAGGGGAATAGACCTGGAGTTCAAAGGATTTTCAGAGGATGATTTATTGAAAGTTATCACTCATTGTTTCTGCCAAAGCATCTTTGGGGGGGACTCAACTATTAACCTTTCAGTTAGTCGCTGGGCATGTTAACCATTTTTACCACCCAGGAACTCGATGTACACTGTGCATACCTTTTTTAATCTTCATTAATATGCAGTTGGTAACCTTAGTTAACCTTTCTTTTATCCTAGGGAAACATCACTTTTCCATTTCTAAGACTTTTGGTTGTCATTGTTGTTTTTAAATTGTTGATAATGTCAGGTTAAATGTGAGTAAGCTAAACTAATCTTAAATTTAAAAACTTCTTAGATTTTCTATCGCTATTTCAATCGATCAGCTTTCATGCTAGAACCATTGTATCGTGATGACTTTGCTGCTCTTCTTTTTCCAGTGGATTAGCCTACATGTCTTCCTCTTTTATCCTTTCCCCCTCTTTCTTTCTACTGCTGCTCTTCTAATTTAGTCTTAGGTGACCTCAGCCAACCTTGTCTTCTTGTCCTCGTTCTTTTTATCTTTTCTCACATTGATCTGCACCCCCATCCTGCTTAGACACCATATTTTTCTAATAGCTCCCTACTGACAAGCCTTCAATGGAGTTTCAAAGCCTCTGAAATGACCATCTAAAGTCTTTAGCTTGTTTTTTAGTACAAAATATAATATGAAGGCTACTTACCTCTTTAACTGTGTACATTAATTAATTTCTCTTCTTTTTAGAGACCACAGATGAGTTAAATTCACTACTTCCATCCTTTTGAGGGCACCATGTGTTCTTGGCTCTAAATCTTCTCTCCCTCTGTGCTGTCGGCCTAAATTGGTCGGTCCAGCATTCTAAAGTGATCTTTGGGTACCTTCGTCTTCTGAACTCCATGAGCACCTTGTATGATGCATTTTTGGGTCTTGTATCACTTGCACGCTGACATCTTAAGAATGGTAGAAAATGTTTTGTCCTGTTCTAGTCCACTCCCCTGAACAAGATTAGCACTGAACCTCGGAGAAAGTCTGGCCACGGTGCTTTTTATTTAGCCAGGCTTTTAAATTTCTCTCCGCCATTGTGCATTGACATCCCATTTTCACATTCTATATTACCAATATCCATTCAAAAATCATACTTTATGAGATATGAAATCCAGAAAGTAGATCTTTTATTTGTTAATAAAGATTTCAGTGGTGATTTAGCAGTATTTTATTTTAGTCATTTGATCGGGGAATCTTACAGCTATGATTACAATCCAGCCATCATGCTATGATCACAATTGAGCCAGCCAGCCATTGTGTCAAGCACCTTTGGACATATGTTGCCATCATGATTTTCAAAACATTTGTTTTTACTTGAGCACTTGATATCAGCTCATCTGCCACCCCCCTCACCTTTCCTCCCTCCTTCAAGAACTCTTGATAATTGATTTTTTTAATTCCATGTCTTACACTGACCACTGTGTCCTTTCCCGTATTTTTCTATTATTCATCTCTCTGGGAGGGGGCTATATGTAGATCATTGTGATCATTCTTCCCTTTCTCCCCCCCACTTACCTTACCCTTACCTGAACTTTCCTCCTGTCTCATTATTATGTTCTGCCTTCACTTGGGTTTCATTAATTCCTCTCAGCTACAATGGCCTTGACTAAGCCCTACCAGGCCTCCTACACCTTCCTCGCCTTTGATTTTAGATCACTTGTTCCCTCGTCCTTGGGTTTGTTGCCATTCCCCTTTCTTTCCCCTGCCTCTTCCTCTTCTCTCTGCTCCCCTCACCCCCACCCCGGGTCCTGTCAGTCCTGTTGTTTCCTCCTCTGTATTGTTTATACCACCCATCTTATTTAGGTAGACATACAAAGACAATAACAAACACAAAAAAAGCAAAGCAAAACAACACAACAAAAGTAAACAGAATGAAACAAAACAACAGCAAAAAAAAAAAAAGCCTATAAATAGTCCTAGGTCTGTTTGTTAACATTTGTGAGCCTTTTCTAGTAGCGTCTGAAGGGGTGCCATGTCCCTCTCCCAAAGTCTATTTTGCAGATACTTCAGGTCCTTCATTGCTTTGCTCCCCTTGCTGCTCTGTTGCATACCCTTAGTACTTTGCCCCAAGGTGGTGGGGTCAGATTGAGCAGTTCCCACACTGAAAAGTGCATTTTAATGAGAAAACCCATGGAATGCCACCTTTGACCACATACTTTTAGGCTAAACTATTATTTTATTCCTTCCCTTAACATCAATCTACAGCAAATAGGTTGTAATGTTTCACTTGTAGATTTTTTTTTCTACACCTTTTTCTACTACGACCCTGTGTCCCACCCCCAACAAATGTGGCTTCAAAACTTTATAGAGCAGAATACACTTTTCAGCTTAAAAAACTTTTTTAAGGTTTCCATCAAGTCACTTCCAACTCATGTTGACCCTATCCATAAATATTAGAATAGAATTGTGGTCCTTTTGTGTTTCAGAAGGAGAAAACCACATCTTTCTTCCGAGGGCATTTGCCATTTGCACCACCCAAGGACTCATTTTCAGCTTAAGAATCAATGGCATGTTCGCACAATGCACTCTTAATTATCCACGTTAATGAGAGCCAGTATTACAAGCTGAAGGGCTGTCAGTCTGACTGCTCCAAAGCCCAAGGCGTAGTTGTCCTCAACCAACATGAAGGCAACTAACAACTTGAATTGGGAGTTCTTAGAGTAGATGTTCTTTTTTAACTACTGAAGAACAATAATTGATTACCAAGGACAACTGAGAAAACAGGAAGCCAGACTGGGAATCAGTCATTTTTAAAAATTAGGGTTGTATACATTATATTTCCTTACCTAGTTAAGGTCATTAAGACTTTATATTACTATGGGTTTTTATAAGTGAAAAGGGGATAGAAAGCATGTCTTGGGTCCCACAAATATTACTTTGCCAAATCAACACCTGAGTGCACACTTACTTTAATAAGGGGAAAAACTGAATAAAATAAGGTCCTTTACTTTTATTTGGAACTGGTTTTGACAGAAACCATTTTATTAACTCTTTGGTAACCATTGCATATTAAGATTGTACCCACTATTACAGCATACATATGAAACTAATTTTTTATTCATTTAAAATTATTTATTTTATTTTCGGCTCTAAAAAATATACATAGCAGAACATACACCAATTTGGCTATTCCTACATATAAAATCCTGTGTCCTTGGTTACATTTTTTAAATTGCACCATTTAAATTGCACCATTCTAATGTTCCCTGATGAGCTCTCCCTCCTTCCTTTATATAAACGCACTGCCCCCCAGGTGAATTACCTAATTTCTCAAGTTACGATTGTCATGTCCTTCATGCATTGATTTAAAGCATAATATCCACGTTAGACATAGTGATACTTAAGCTAAAATATTGTTTGAATTCAAGAAGAATTGAGGAAATGCTCTTGGTTTAAAATGCTTTAAAAATGACCCTTGGCCAGGGTCTGAATCTCAGTAACTTTCACAAGTGGGGAGGAAGGAAATCACTGGTATTGATATACCAGCCTAAGACTGATTCCCCTGAGGCAGAGCTCACTCATCCCTTCTCTCTCCCAACTTTTTATGAATTCCAGTATTAACCATCCTTCCCATGGCACGCTGTACTTCTTTGCTGGCTTTAATAGTTCCATATTTCAATGCAGAGCTCAGAAATGAGATTCATAATTATATGACTTGAGGAAAGCAATTGGTAACAATTTAGACTCAGAAATGCTCAAGATCTAGATATTCCATCAAGAGCACTTCTCAACTGCTCCTAGGTTCTCTGTTCTCTTGCCTTAGGTCTCATGCTCCCCCTGCCCCCCAGCCTCTGCTTCTGGGGAAACCTCTCTTGAAGACACTTTGTGCTCAGGTCAAGAAGCTCCTTTTAGGGATCATCTTCACGTTGTAGGCTCAGAAACAATGCACTGCATCAATTAGTCTTCTAACTACAGGCACTTGGCTTTCTCCCACTATACAGCAGAGAGAACACACCAAGGCTTCTACAAGTCTCCTGGTTCTGCTGCCTCTGATATCACTGTTTCTCTGTCACTTTGCCCCATATGCACCATCTCCGGTGCCTTTCCTCCTGTGTTGAAGAGTGTCAGTGCAGGGATCTCAGATCCAATGGACCCTCCCTTCTTTCTTATTTGCAATGAGATTCCACTTTTCATTCCTGGGATGGTTCACCATAAGTTCATTTTTATCCTATTGTAGTGAGATGAAAAAATATAACACTGTCCCCCTTAAGGTTCCATACACTTTAGTTGGATTATCTTACCCCACAATGGTGCCATGAATCTTACTGTCATTATTAATCAGCTATCCAATGCCCTTGGTGGGTAATAAGGACCTCTCATTTGTAAGTTCTACCTGGTTGGGGCATTTTTTTTAGTTATAAAGATTAAAACGGTAAGGACCATATAAAATAATTCACTACACAGCAGATTTAAAGATGATCTCAGGAAGGGCAATAATTGTAGGAGTTCATTCAGTCTTCTATACAATATGCAATTCTTAAGAATTTGAAATTCTGAATTTTTGTTTTGGTTTCTCCCCTTTTGATCCTTAGTCTTCATGGAATCTTTAATGCAAATGTTCAGAAGTATTAAGTTGGCATCAACCAGTTTTTCTGGTCTTATGGCAAAGGAGGATGTTGGGTTTATCATCATCCCCCATAGCTACAGGCAAAAAACTCACCCATCTTTGTATCATGAATGGTCAATTGTCAATTCTTAAGACAGTAGACACGTCTCAATGAACTAGGAGGACAATTGAGATGTCCCATTAAACCATGTTCTTAAGCCTCCACAACAACGAATCATATCTCAAGAGGTGTTTGGTTGTATATAATAAGCAATTTCAATACTCTTCTTTTTCAATTTCAATACTCTACTCTTCTTTTCCTTTGTCATTGTTTTAAAGATTCCTGTCAAACAACATTTTTCCAGTTCCTCGTTATTTATTTTTCATGCTATAAACTTGGCATATATGAACAAATATAAGATAAAAGTGGGGGGTGAAGATGGCAACAGGTGTGCAAATGTGGTCTGCATACCATTGACCTATGTATTTATTGTGATGGGAGTTGTATGAGCCTCTAATAAAATTATTTTTTTTAAAAAGGAGGTTCTTTTGTAGAGGTAACTATGCGTATATTGTGACTCTTTTTTGTGAAGAAAAATGTAGTGATTTGCTTTGAGAACTCCCCAAATGTACATGTGAAGTGTGAACGTGCCTGCCTCACCGCCTCATGTGCCAAACACAGAATTGGACGCATTGTTTATAAATAAACGTTTATTGTGCATTGGGGAAAAAAAGGAGGGGAAAGAGGAGCTTATACCAGGGGCTCAAGTAGAAAATATTTGAAAATGAAGATGGCAACATGAGTGCAAACATGCTTGTTACAAATGATATATTGAATGTTATAAGAGCTGTAAGAGCCCCCAATAAAATTATTGAAAATAAAGCAAAAACATTTAAAAGGTAAACAAAAAAGCTATTTAGAGAATTTTCACTCTCATTAGCTAGCTACCCAGTGGGTCTGTAAAATGCATTTAATAAAATATATGCCAATTGTACCTCAGGGAAAGCTTAAGTTTCTGGTTTTGCTGTGTTTAATATTACAATCAGAAGTGAAGTTTCTCATAAAGTAGTATGCTTCTTACCTAAAAGGTCCCATCTCTGAATGCGACTACAAGACTGTTTCACTTGGTTTTAGACACTAAACCTTGAATATCTATCAATGTTTTATGTCCCTCTAAAATGAAAATATATCTCATGTAGCTGTTACAAACTGCTAAAATATTCTCACTGCCATTGGGTCAATACCTACCCACAGTCACCTTAAAGGTCACTGTGAAACTACGATTGTGTAATCTCAGGCTGTAATCTTGTGGAGAAGAAATCCTCCTCTTTCTCCCTAAAAGTGGCTAGTGGAGTCAAACGGTTGACCTATTGATTGGCAACCTCACTTAAGCTCCACCATAACACCAGGGTTTCTTGAGACACTGCTAAGATGCTTCTATCCCAAGACTAGTCCTGATTTATGACATGGTAATATGTGGAAAAAAACAACAAGCAAAACAAAAGAAAAGTAACTGTATGGTTTAGAATAATGATACAATATCTTTTTCTTGAAAAAGGAAAGAAAGAAAACTTGTAGATCAAACATTCCAAATGCCTTTTTTTCCCCCCTTTTCCTTTAGGCATAGAATTTCCCAAATTTGGGGACTTGTCATGTATCCAAGATTCTATTTATATTACATGTGGACTGTCTTCCTCTTTTTCAAGTTTTAACTTATTCTTCAAGATCCAGTTCAAAAATATCTTTTTTCCCTCTCAAATGTCTAGTCACCAAAGGCTAAGAAAATCCGATTTTCCCCTTAGTTTTGTTGTCTTTCACAATGTTGTAAACATCCCTCCATAATAATCTGCATATCACACTGTGCTCCGAGGCCTTTTAGAAGCTGTCCATGGAAAGTTCCTTGAGATATGATTATGTCCCCAGAACTGAGCCTGGTACTTGAAGCACAGGACAGTGCAAACACAAAGCAACACCAAACCAAGCAAAACAACCACTCTCACTGACATCCAGTCAGCTCTGATTCATACCAACCTAATGGGAAATATTAGAACTGCCTCAGGGTTTCTGAGGATGTAAATATTTATGACCCCCAAAAGTTCATCTTTCTCCCATAGAGTAGGGGATGGTTCCTCAAAATTAGCTGTAACTTCTCTCCTTGTAATTAGCAGCCCAATATGTAATCTACTCTACCACCAGCTCCTGTTGGAGCATAGTAGACTCTTCAATATTTGTTGATGCATGCGATGAATGAATGAACATGGGTGATATAGTGGTGTTTAGGGAATTCACAATGTTTCAGAAAATATAAGAAAACTACCCTCGGCATCTTGTTGAGAGAAAGAAAGAGGGGAGGGAGAAAAAAGGGAGGCAGAGAGAGCAATAGAGAGAGATTGCCTCTTTCTTTTAATGTCTGTAAAATCTTATACTAGTCTCATTTTATCAAGAGAAGATTTGAGTTTACAGCACCCTCACTAGCAACTATGAAAAGAGATATCATTAGTTATTTTTGAAGATTTTTACAAAGCTTTGAGATAGTATATGCTAAATACATGATGATAAACTAAACTCGGTGCAATAGAGTCATAACCCACTCATAGAAATTCTATAGGAGAGTGTAGAACTGTCCCTGTGATTTTCTGAAACCATAACTCTCAATGGGTGTAGAAACCCCTATCTCTCTATCACAGAGTAGCTGGTGATTTCAAAATGTACACCTTGTGGATTACAGAGGCACACATGTTCCTATATGCTATCAAAACAAATGACACTCACTGCCATCGAATCAGTGATAACTCATAAGATTCCTGTGGGTTATAGAGACTCTAACTATTCATGGGAATAGAAAGCCCAGTCTTCCTTCTGCAGGTCTGCTGCTAGTCTCAAACTACTGACTACAAGGATCAAATCCCAACACTAATAACTATGTCCCCAAGCCTCCACCTATGCTACCAGGGCTCCTCAAATACATATATATTTATGTGATACTATTTGCTAAGACTTGGTCCATTTAGCTGTGCCATTATTATCAGTCATGTAGGCTTGACATAAAAGTAAACAGCCTTGCTGTCGAACTGAATTCAAATTATTCAAGAAGCGACACATGAGGTAAAATTATGGTAATGAGGTAGAGAGGTAGAAGTACAGTTTGTCTCATTTCTATGCATTAAAAGATCTGACCAGTTGGTGATGGATATTTTGAAGGGATCATGGACTGCCCACAGAGCAGACCAGCAGGCTGGGAAGAAATACAGTCATAGTGCACCTTAGAGACAAAGGATGATGAGATTTCATCTCACCTACTTCGCACATGTGGTCAAGAGAGCTTATCCTATGGAGAAGGATGCCATGCTTAGAAAAGTGGAGGGTCAGAGAAAAGGGTAAAGTACTCAAAGAGTTGGGTTGACAGAGTAGCTGCAACAATGGACCCAAACTTAAGAACAGTGATCAGGGTGGCACAGGACCCAGCGATGTTTTTGTTTCTTTGTTTGTTTGTCTGTCTGTTTTTGGCATCACTGCCCTCTGGTGGTTGTGGGAGCTACCCAGCCTTGCTCCTGGAGAGCTGCCGCTGAATTTGAACCGCCAAGCCAGTGGACCACAGTCCCACACTCAACCACTACGCCACTGGGGCTCAGCCCCGCAGCGATGTTTTGTTGTGTTGTTTCTAGAATTGTTCTGAACTGGAGTCAACTCCAAGGTGCCCCCAAACAGAATAGGGGTCTGACCTGAAAATAGAGAGTTAGGACCTGAGATAGAATTTGCAGAAGCAAGCTAGGAATAGAAACATAGCAGACAGTACAATCAAAAGCTCATTAGAAGGTGCAGATGATAAAGACATTTAGACAGAAGAGACTTTGGCTTGATATTCTACAGGCAAGGTCAATAAATGCAAGCGGTCTTGCCGGAGTGATGTCTAGTGATGATAGAACACATACATTCTAAAGGTAATGAGAAGGAAACTATGGTCGTTGTAGTTACACAGTCTCTTGCCAATTTGAGACTATTCTGAGTGAAGGGGTGGAAGCTAGCCTGTCACTCGGGTTGTAGGTTGATGACCTCATTTGCAGGTGCTAACGAGATAAATGACTTGCTGGAGGGAGGACGCATACTCACTCCCTAGAAGATATTCCTGTTAGCAAAATACATGAAGCCATGTTAGAGTCTTGGGGCTGGTAGAGTCACATGGAGACCTCTGCTAGTGCTGCAATGCTCCCACTGCCACTGGATCCACAAGACTTTCCACCCACTGGCCTTGCTCTTCCTGCATTTGGCATCATTGCATGTATTGTGTGAGTCTCAAGTGGGATTAATAGATTGGTATCTGTCATATGGACTAATATCAAACTTAAGGACTTGAACTGGACTGGGCTGGGGTGTTTTCTCCATATGCAATTGCTCTTTTATATATATATATATAAAAGAAAGGTTGTATATATATATATATATATATACAACCTTTCTTATACACATATGAATGTTTGTGGATTTTTTTCTCTAGTCTACCCACACTAACTCAAGTAGTGTTCCTGAAAAAGCGACATACTTAGTGAAAGGGGACCAGAAGTTGTTAAAAAACCTCTTACTGGAATGAGAGCTTGGTCCTTCATGAGAGCTTAGGTTGTTGCTGTTCTTAGGTGTCATCCAATCAGCTCTGACCCATAGCGACACAGAATTAAACACTGTGGTATGCAAATGACACACCCTTGCTTGCTCCAAGAGAGGAACATGTGAAGCACTTGTTGAGGAAGATCAAAGAGCGTAAGCTTTGGTCTTGGATTGCACTTCCGATGCTGCACATAATCCAGTTTTTTTTTATGATTTGCTCAGCATATAGATTTAACAAAATCGGTGAGAAGATACAACCTGGACACATTTTTCTTAATTTAAAATCATACAGTATTCCATTGCTCTTTTCCTACAACTGCGTCTTGATCCACATACAAATTCCACATGAACACAAGGAAGTGGTCCAGAGTATCCATTCTTCTCAAGGTAATCCACTGTTTATTACGATCCACATAATCGAATGCCTTTGCGTAGTCAATGAAACCCTTTCTGGTATTCTCTGTTTGAGCTAGGCTCCATCTGACATCAGAAATGATGTCCCTTTTACACGTTCTCTTTGAATCTTGTCTGAACTTCTGCCGGTTCCCTGGTGTACTGCTGTAATCGCTGTGAGATGATGGTAAGCAAAAATTTCCTTGTGAGCAGAAGCTCTCTGGGAGCAAGGTTGGGTAGCTCTCACGACCATCAGAGAGCAGCGATTCTCCCCCACCCCACCCCTAATTTACTTGTGTGCAGTATCACAGCTGGGCATTTTATTAGGTCAACATTCTTTAGAAGGGGCACAAATGTAGAGCTCTTCCAGTCAGATGGCAAAATACGTAGCTATCTTCCAAATTTCCTGGCATAGGCAAATGAGTACTTTCAATGCTTGCTCAGCCTTCTGCAACATTTCACTAGGGATTCTGTCAACTTCTAGAGCCTTGTTTTTGGCTAATGCATTCAGTTCATTTGAACTTCTTCCATAAGTACTGTTGGTTCTTGCTTATATGCTTCCTCCTGAAATGGTGGGATGTTGACTAGTTCTTTGTGGGACAGTGACCCTGTGTACTCTTTCTGTCTTCTCTCTAAGTAAACATATTTAAAATACACCTACATGGTGGTATCCAAGTAGATTTCTAGGAGGCTGTGTTCCCGAAACCCTTTCTCACCATTGCCTGAATGCAAGAAACAGTTTTTACTCAGATACCCTGTTCTTTGCCTGTGTCTTAGATGTTCTTTGCCTTGTTTTCTACGTAGAAAGCTACTTCTCTGCCTTCTACTTAGGTGTCTTGGCTAAACGACTGACCTACACCAGTGTTTTCAGGAGACTTTTGACTGTGGCTCACTGTGAGTAACAATTCAAAAAGTTAATACCCCAAAACGGAATTTTACAAAATAATATTTATCTTGATGCTTGCAATGAACTCTATCTTTTGCTTTTATTGGGGGTGGTGGTGGCAATCACTACCCTCTGGTGGGAGTGGGAGGCCCAGCCTTGCTGCTGCTGGATTTGAACCGCCAAGCCAATGGGCCACAGTCCCTCACTCAACCACTATGCCACCAGGGCTCAGCCTGAACTCTATGTCCTATTGCATCTTAAAAAAAATTTTCAGTCCTCAATAGTTGGGGGGAAAAGGCATTCAACTGTCACTTTCCCATGGTCTATAAAATTAACCTTTCAATAGTTGAGTTTCAGCAAGAAGCTGAAACACTCAATTTCTATGCTTTTCCCCTTCAATATAGATGATAAGAAACTCAAAGAGTCAAACCTACTACCATTGAATGGATTATAACTCATAGTGACCATCTAAGATATGTTGGAGCTGCTACAGTGGACTTCTGAGACTGTAACCATTTATGAATGGAGTAGAAAGCCTCATCGTTTTTACTGCAGAAGAGGGTGGTTTTGAACTGCTGACTAGTTAGCTGCCCAATGCATAATTCAGTGCTGCTCTGCTATAGATTATATTCTACATAAAATCGGAGCGAGTGCATAGAAAACAGAACTAGTGATTTCAACTATGTCAAGCATGATGAACAAGAATATATGTTGCATGGTCACACTGTCCTCTGCTTTCTATGAGGAGTGTTAGGTTTCCCAGTGAAGACCTTGAGAATTTTATCTTGTGTAGTTTTGATGTCAGGCATTTTTAACCTATTGCATAGAGAAGAGTGAATTGATGACTAGGGGAATCTGCCCTGTCATGATAATATACATTAGAATCCCACTGCCATCAAGTCTATTTTGACTCCTAGTGATCATATAGGACAGGAAAGAACTGCTTCTTGTGGGTTTCTGAGACTGCCGATTTTGGAGTAGAAAACCTAGTCTTTCTTCCTTGGAGAGGCTACACTCAAGAAATTCCAAACCTGTGACCATTGCATAACCTGTTACCACTCCATGATAGTGCGTATAGCTTCATCATAGAATAATCAACCTCATCTGTAGAAATAGTGGCCCTTCATGGATAGGCTTGATGTGGGAATTAAGTTATCTATTCTCCCACTTATTGAAAGTCCACTTTACACCACATCACTTGTACAAAGACCTACAGCAGTACCTATTTCCACTAACTCTGAAAGGGATTGCCGCTTAAAAAAAAAAGGCAAATATTTTTAGTAACATTCAGTGTTTCGGGGGCAGGGTGGCAAAGGGGGTGAGGGAGCAAACCTTTCAAGAGGCGGTGTGCAGCAGTAGCAGGAAGCCTGGCATCACCAAGCTTCTTCCCTGGAAACTGCACTCGACTTCTCAGTGTAAAGCCTCCATAATGTGGCGTTCACTGTGGAAATCTTAGTGTCAGTGATTTTATAGGTTTCATGTTTGATTTGTTTTTGTGTCTGGGAATGCTGCACTTTTTTTCCCCACATAAATTAATGGTAACTGCCTCTCCATTTTATGCCCATTTGGCATAGGAAAGCTTTTATGTGAACATGCTGGTTGCAGATAGAGGGAGAAACCTGTGTGTACAGCACTTACCAAGGCCTGACCCCAAATCAGTGGTCACTAGCTGGAGATACAACTACTCTTTGGAAAGGTGAAATTCTGATAGGCCAAGAAAATTCCAGAAAGTCTGGAGAACAGTCCCCCACTGCTAGTGAGGATGTGTATTTTTGGGATCTCTTCCACCAAGCAAATGGGTCAGACTTTTCTCTTGGTGGTGCCTCAGGATGTGGCCACTGCTTTTTTGTTACTTAGCACAAAGTAAGAGGATGGTGCAGGAGAAATAGGAGGCAGAAAAAAGATATTGGGCCTCATGAAAGAAACCACTGGGCTATTTGAAGTAGTGGCCAAGTCTTTGAGGTTATTTGGTTCATTCAAAATTGGGGTTTCCTCTTGCCGTGGGAAGCCAGGCATGGAGAGGAAGGTAAGTCCCAGCTCGCATCAGTTCCCCAAGTCTTTGAAGGTAATTGATCTCCAGGTGAGTCATCTGAGAAGATTGCTGCTTGTTTCTCTGTCTTCAAGAGAACAGACCGGACCGCTAACCCCACTCAAACCCACTCAGTGATTTGCTGCCCTGTGAGGAAAAGAGGAGGCTGCCTACTCTCAGGAAGATTTACACTTACTGAAACCCTAGACAGAGATCATCACAGGCGATGAGTCTGACCTTTATTCTTAAAGATAATTTAATAAAGGTAATTTCAAGATAAGACATTTAGTATCAAGTAATTTCTTTAGATAAGAAATTATGATGGTCAACAAGTCTTCCTTTAAAATTCAATATTATTCAACCCCACCTTGAACAAGATTTGTATTGAGTGAGTAGAACTAACAACAGCCACAGCGGAGTGCAGAGTACGCAAACAGCCAAGTGGAAAAGAGTGTTTTTGAGAATAGCTAGTACAACCTATTACCCCATCCTACAAAGGACGCTTTCATTGAATTTAAAAAAGAAGACACGCACACATCCACACACACCAAAAAAAAAAAAAAAACACTAATAAGGAGTTCCATCTTTTCAGAATCCCCCCTTATCTCCCTTAGGGTCTAGAAAATTCTGAGGTTTCCGTTAGAAGATTGTGATTCCAATTGTTATCAAATGATTTTGCCTTTGCTGGGGGGTATGTGCTTGCTGTCTCTGCCAGCCCTGGATCCACCATGGCTGCTGCAGGAAGAGCTCGAGGGTGAGTGTGTGGTGTGTCCATCGCACATATGGTAGCTCTGGGGCACGCCAACCAGACTTGCTCAACCATAGGGAATCAGGGTCTCACCTTTAGACGTACCCGGTCTGAATCTGAGTACCATTTTGTTTCACTCAGTTATGTTTGCTCTCTAATCTGCCTCCTTTTAGCATCTGTAAGCATACTAGGACTTTCTTTTTCTTTCTTTTTGCTCATAAAGACTGGAAAGCAGCATCAATCTCATACCCCATAACAATGAGGTTTATTCACATTTCTCCACCACTCATAGCCCCTCCTCAGCACCCAAATCTCAGAAAGGGTCATTCTTTTGTTCCAATAAGAAGTCCTTGAGCCCAAGGACTGGTATATTTGTGGAGGGGAAAGTGCTTACGCACATTTTTCAGAAACTGCCGGTCAGACTGCCTTACATCATAGTAGAGCAATACGATTAGTGTGCAGGCAGCCGGTGATTCCTGGAATGATGTTCTTATGTTATTTTCAAAATGAGTCAGAGCCTCATGACATTTGTGACTAAAAGAAAGATGAATATGTCCTTAAAATCTCTGTTCTTCTCTAGAACTAGGGACTAGTGGAGATATTCTTTTGCAATAAACTGTTCTTATGTGCCTCCAGGTTTGTTAGTTTGTAGGAGTCCAACTCTATTGCAAGAAGCCCTATTACAGGCCAATAGCTGCTGGGTTTCTCTCTCATTACTGATCCTGGTGCCCCAGTATTATAGATAAGGACATGCTTACTTGCCCACTCAGATGTCCAGTGGCGTAAGCTCTTGTCTTTGAATCATATTCTCTGTATGTCTTGAACTCTGTCTGAGATCTGTTAGAGAGCCTCCTGAATTATAATCTACTGCCTTCCCAAATCCTTGATGAAGCTCAAGTAATTTCTAGTTATTAGTGGGTATGTCTTTGCTGATTATATAGATACATTTGCATAAGAGATTTAGCATCCTTATTCTTTGTCCTTATTGATTATAAGTTAGTTTTTCTATTAACCTATTACCCAAAAAAAACAACTGAAGCAATTTCTAGGGATTATTTTTTTCAATAATTTTATTGGGGGCTCTTACAGATCTTATAACATTCAATACATTCTTTGTATCAAAAACACTTGTACACATGTTACCATATTCATTTCCAAATATTTTCTACTTAAGCTCTTGGTATAAGCTCCTTTTTCCCTTCCCTTTTTTTAAAAAAAACCCTTTCCACTGGGGGCCCATACAACTCCCATCAACGATCAACACACATGTCAATTATATGCTTACCACATTTGCACACCTGTTGCCATCATCACCCCCGAAACTTCCTCCCTCCACTTAGGTCCCCAGTACCAGCTCTCCATATTTCCCCCTCCCCCACAAGCCCTTAATAAGGTATACATTATTATTACTTTTTCATATTGTACACCTTCTGCTGTGTCCCTTCATGCACTTCCCTGATGTCTGTACTCCAGAGATACCATATGTAGATCCCTGCAGGCATTATAATTTTAACACAAACTGAAGACTCATGTATAACTATTCATATATTAAAACTACTCTTAATGATTTTGTTCCTATGTATGCATTCTAAAATATAAGAAGAAACTTTTCAAATATCTTCCATAGCTTTACTGCCTTTCTATTTCCACATCCAGTGCTCCATTTCAGACCTTCAGAATCTCCATTTTGGCCTATTCATAAAGCTGGCAGAGTCCCATTCCTTTCTCCAATGTGAATCTATCTTTGGGAATCCCTTCCACTTTGCTGTCTGGGCTATGTTGTTATTACTTTCCTTATGTCTATCTTGTGCTGGATAAAGCTAAACTCATACCACCAAATGCACTCTGCCAGAGGTGGGTTTGTGTTAAAAATAATGGTGTGTGTTGTGGCGGGCTGTCTGGGAAAGAGTGAGTAGTGTGTGTATGGAGAAGGATTCCAGGCCTTGATTACTGCCCTGTCTAACATTAAGGAGAAACATGCATCACTACTGCTTCTTTAGTCCTTAGGCTATGTAACAGCACTTTCTCTCTCTCTCTCTCTCTCTCTCTCTCTCTCTCTCTCTCTCTCTCCTCTGTCTCTCTCTCTCTCAATATATGTATACACACACACACACACACACACACACATATATATATATATCAAATGAACTGTGTGCAAGAGAGTAGTTCAAGAAAGGGAACGGCATGGATATAAGTACAGTCACAGAAGGCAGAAAAGAGTTTGGGATGATTGAAAAAGTCGTACAGTATAGCAAGTGTAAGTATACACAAAAGATACAGTTGGAGAGTAGGTAGAAATTGGTCCATGTATGGCCTTGTAACCGACACCCTCTCCATTTTGGGAATCCTGTATCTTATACTCCACAGCCTTAGCGTAATGGCTTTTTCCTACATCCCTGTTTAACCTTTAAGATTTTATTAGGATCCCCTTGTATTTCTAGTCAGAATCATCAGACTTCTACCAGCATTGTTAAATTATTCTTTTCAGGCTTCTGTGTGTGTACAAGGATTTTGCTGCTGGGTTAAGAGGAAGAAAGCCACATTTTCAGTGGCTCGATTATACCAAATGATCCCCTAATCTACTGCATTTTGCCCATGAGGAATTCAGCAACAGCTAAATGTTAAGGCTACTTCCATTTATCTCCTGTTTGTTGAATATAATTCATGTGGAATCTGTCAAGTAGAAGCCATTCAGAAATAGAAAAAAATATTTTATTTTGCCTCCTTTCATAAAAGAACATGTTACTTCTTTTTCACAAGCCCAAATCTAGGACTGGTATTAGGAATGGAGCATTTGTGCTTCTCTTGTAACTTATTTTTACTGCAACTGTCTTCATATATTTTTTTGCAAAGAAGGGCAAAAAGACAAGCCGCATTGACCTCTGTGTCCTACACCTCTTCAGCACCATGCCTCTTACAGTAGGTATCTAATAATAACCACACTTAAAACCCCTCCCAGAAAAGCACATTTCCAAAAAGATGATATTTCTGATGAACAAATTATATGGCTACAGTTAGTGATGAATCAGTTCTGTGTTTTACATATTGCCCATGTTATTATCAAGACAACTAGGAAGACACAGTAAAAAAGAAGCGTAAAGAGTGTCACATTATGGGTCCATCGCTGCTATAATGTACTGGAAACACAAATCATGCAGCCAGCCATAAAAAAAGATATCACAACGGATATAAAACTATCAAACCAGCATATTGAAAGCACTTAGCATGTGTTAGGTACTATGCTAAGAATTAATTTCAGACTTTATACCCTCTCTTCACAGTACGCTCTTGTTTCTGTTGTACAGATAAGAGAACTAAAGCATAGGTGGGTGGCTTTTTCCCAGAACCCCACAGTTAAGAGAATATTGTCAAGAGTTTTAAACTAGGTCTGCAACTTCAGGCTGAGGAGAGCACTGACTTTTTCAAATCATGCAAGGCCGTACACTCCGGACTGATGAGGACAAACTAGCAAGACTTCACTGGCAGATGCATGTCAGCGTGTGACATAGGTGACCCGGTCCATACACCATCAAAAGACAGATATAGACCCCCTGGGTAGTAGGGCTTTGAGAGAACTCTAAGCAAACAGTAGTTCTATTGTCAAAGGGGTGAGGGGGGCTCTTACTTCCTTCAAAAAATGCAGTCAAATGACCAGAAAGGCAATGTATTTCCTCTGAAAGACTACTCTTCTGTTCAGTTCTATTTTGTCCAGTTTATATGATCTTTGAAAAGATGCCAAGGATAATTAGCACATATCTATCAAATGTCATTTAGCTCTGCTGATGAAAAAGTTGGTGAAAAACATTATTATTAGTGTATCTTTTTATTGATCCCTGAGTGGAGGTTCACAGCACAGATCTGTTTTCCACTCAATTATTCACACACATTTGTTTCACCACACTCATTGCAGCCCCCACAGTGTGACATCACTTATCCCACATCCTCCCTGGGTTTCCTGCTGACATTCCTCATCTTTCTTAACTCTTCTGGACATTGTCCTCAGGGATTGTCCCTATGATTGGCCAAAGGTGAGTGTACCACTCTAGTGCTATCATTCCCCGTATACACCTGTCCGATGGTTTGGCTGAAAACTGAGCAATTTTCAACGGTGGGGTGAATCCATTTCTAGGTTGGAGGATAAGGCCCAATAACCTTTGAATTCCACTATTATCAAGGCAATTATGAAGCTTTCTGGTTTTTAGGAAAAATCTCAGTATCTTTCATTCTGTTTTTATATGCATTTTGAAATCCTCTTATGCATGTATATGTTATACATATATGAATATATCACATATATGGAGCACAGCTTTAAAAGCACGTGCTATTTCCTCTTTCAATGTAATGGAAGTGAGTTGGAGCAAGATCAGCTTACAGAAATGATGTCTTAGAACATTCCAGCTGCTGACTTTGTGAGTTCATCATTTCCTATGAGTTCAGAACTTTCTTAGATACCTACTCTGGGACCTGACATTGGGCTGAGGACATGCGTATCCTTCCCCTCTCAGAACCCACGTGCCAGAGAGGCTCACATATCACTTACTCTGTCCCTGCGTTCACTCATTAAGATGCTACCACTGATTGTTCCCAACACCAATCCACCGTCAGACAGGAGGAAAGCTTTTCTCTGGCAGGATTTTATTCTGTTCTGCTTTCCCACTCAGTAAAACCTAATTTGTTGCTCAAGGCAAGCGGTACAACATATCTCTTACCTTCTCTCTTTGGTTATCCATAAAAGAGATACATAGAAATATGTTTACCGTTGGCCTTGCATTGTTCTGATTTCTTCATGCATGCTCTTTGGTGATTTTTTTAAAAAAAACAGACCTCTGAACTTATCATTTTTATTGAGGAACTGTGTGTGAGCTCTGGCTTTCATGAGAGATACCGAGTCACTGACCTTCTGTCAGTGAGATGTGTTTTGTGAAATGTTTTCCGAGACCTGGAGACACATTTGCGTGAATTGCTTCCATTCTCATGGTGTCTTGTTAGCAGCGGTGTGCATTTGCATGAAAGCTGGCCGGGGTGAGAACACAGACACGGTCACGGACCTCAGCACAGCTAACTGGCATGTATAGGGATGAAATCTGCAACGCTTTCCTCATTAGCACCATGTCCCCTACTGAGTTAACCAGCCATAGGCAATTGGAGACCTCAGAAGGTTAATTCTTCTTGCCCATAGGTGGAGTTACAGCTCAATGGAGTAAGCCCTTAAAATGTTATCATGTCAACCAGAAAATTTTAAGTGGGAAAAATGACTGGCAGTACAAAAAGGTTAAGCGAATTGAAATAGGTCTGAAACAGACTTACAGTTTTTTCTAGAGTTGCATAAAATATTGTGTAACTTTTACAGAGGTTATGACTCGAAGTGTGTTTCAACCATGTGATTGCCAGAAACTATTAAAATAAATAGCACAAATAGGACAATTAAATATAGATACTAACAGCTTCAAACCACACGGGCAACGGAAATGTAGCTGCTTCTCTTTTAAAAACACCCAGGTGAATTTATTTGAATTAGAACAAATAACAGTTTTGAAAAGTTAGATGGGAAGGAAGACAAGAGATAAAACAATTTTTTAAAATCTGTCCTCAAAGGACTCTTGTCCTATGCTAATACCTTTGTATATTGGTAATGCTCCTGATAAATTACTTGCAGAGCAGTTAGTGGCCATGGCCTTTGAGGTCACAAGCCAGGGACACAATTTATGTAGCTGAAGACTCAGGTCAAATCCTGGCTTCACTTTGTGCTTTTTAAAGTTTCTATGACGTCAGGTCCCCGCTTGACTTCAGTGGGCACTGTGGCTGTCTCCTCCTTACCCCAGGATCTTAAAGGCCCAGTGCCATCTGAGAGGAAAGGAAGGTCTTTCTCTGCTGAGCAAAACACACGGACAGACAAACAGAAAAACCCTCATGCATGAAATGGGCACTTACAGAGTGGAACTGAACCTCATTCTTCCTCAGCGTGTGCACAGTGAATGAACAATGAGCATGTCAATGGGCCTGTCTGTGTGAAATACCGAGATGCAGTGGGCCCTGTCAGAGGAAGAGAAAGCAAACAAGTCCTGGACTCTTAAAGGGAGAGGAGAACCTTCAGGGCGAGTTGGCAAAACATTGAAACTTTCTTAGGAAACATTGCTCTATGTGTTTGTGTATTATGAGTTTCTAGCACTGGAAAGAGGTGAGAGAATACTTAACACCCACGCAAGTAAAGCAGATGTCATCACATTTGTTCCAACTCACGGTGACCCCATGTGTCTTAAATTTATTGGATTGTCAATGGTTAATTTTTCGAACATAGATCACACAGACTTTTCTGCTGAAATCCCTGTGGCTAGACTGGATGTCCAACCTTTCGGTTCACAGTTAAGCATGTTATCTGTATTCATCACCCAGGACCTACAATTTGAAAGTAGGTAACATTCATTGAGCGTGTTACCAGAAAGGGATGAGACAGAATTCTAATTGATGGTGTCCATACTCATAGTCCATAGTCACTATGATACACTTCAGAATAATAGTCTAAATAGCGATCATGGTCAGAAATTAACAGGGTAACTTGCAATAAGACAAATGAGATTGACTTTTATTCCAGAAGGAACTCAAGGTAATTTATAAGATAATCAAGGACCTCTGATGACACTGTGGGATAAACATTGGACCGTTTAAAACAACATAGGCAGTTCAAAATCGTCAGCCCTTCCCTAGAAGAAAGATAAGGTTGTCTGTACCCTTAAAGACTTACAGTGTGAGATCCACCCCCAGAAGAAGTCCTATATATAGTCACTATGAGTCAGAATTGACTTTATTTTTATTTTTATTTTTATCATATAATGGACTAGAATAGAGTTTATAGTGGAATAGGGGATTATGAATGATTATAATTATGAGTGAAAATATGTTTTGATTATGTGTTTGAAATGTGTTATGATTATGAGTGAAAATGTGTTTTACCTGCTCTAATTTGGAATCAACCTCTTGACAGTGAGTTTCAGTTTTTTTAATTTCTTCTAAGATTTGCATCTGTAAGCTTTGTAGAAATCCTGAAATCATGGTGCTAATAAAGGGTCCTCAGAGATTTCCTGAAATAAGCCATGAGGATCACAAAGTAATATGGTAAAATGTTTGTAGCTTTAAAAGTGTGCCCCCAAATTAGCCAAAGTGGATGTTATTGAAAAGTGTATGCTCTCATGTAATATTAAACTTTTTATCTAATTTAATTTACAGAACTTCTTTCAAATAGTTAGTAACCTTCTAGATGAAGAAAACAAGGAAAAATGGGAAGATGCACAACAGGTAAGATTTGAATTATTTCAGAACTTCAAGTGAAATTGCCTAAGTTAAAGTTGAGTTGTAGGGAAAGGACAAAAAGCTTAGTATTCCAAGAACAGAAATGGATTATATAAATTATTCTATATTATATCATGCAAAATTTAGAGGAAATAAGTGATCTTATAAAAATGTATCAGTATATGGGATACATGATATAAATGTGAAGAAAAATAGTTTAATTCCGCACTTTTAAAGAATTAAGTCATAATGACTATGTTCCTTCTTGGTTGCTGAGTGGTTGAAACACTCAACTGGGAACCTGAACGTCCCTGATTACAAGCTGATCCATTGGAGAAGATCTACAATCATGGAAACACTATGTGGAAGTTCTGCTCTGTGCAAGCATTTTAAAATGGAATGTACTGGGCTGAGCCCCGGTGGCGTCAGTGATTGAGTGCAGGACTGTGGCCTGTGGGCTTGGCAATTCAAATCTCAGGAGCAGCGCTGGGTAGCTCCCACGACCACCAGAGGCACTGATGCCCCCCCCCCCCCAAAAAAAAAAAACACAAAAACAAAAAAAGTAAAATGGATTGTACCAATTTCTTTGCTTTCTACTGTACTTTAAAAAAATCTATGAGAACAATGCAACTTAAAAGGAAAGATTGATTACAAGGGAGCTTAAAAATGTCAGCTGAAAAACAAAAACAACAATGGAGTTTTCCAGTAAATGTTTTGAAAGCCAGCCTCTACTTTGTAATTATCGAGGTTTGGTTGAAATCTCTCTCCCATCCTATTCTGGGCCAGAAGCAGCAGAACTCTTTAGCCCTTTCATGTCACCCACTGCCACTGAATAGATTGCAACAAAGAGTGTCCCTAGAGGGTAGAATAGAACTGCCCCTTTGGGTCATTGAGGCTGTACGTCTTAAAAGAATAGGGCAAGATCATTTTTATGCCACAGGTGCCATGTGGATTCAAACTGCTGATCTCTTGCAGTCCAGCATGTCACACACGGTACTCCTTCTATCTTCATAACCCAAACCACATTTCCCACCCTTGAGTCGATTAGGACCCATAGCAATACTCTAGTTGAGGATAGAATTGTCCTGTGGGTTTCTGAGACTGTAACTCTTTAGAGAAAGAGAAAGCCTCATCTTCCTTATGTGTGGCTGGTGGTTTTGAACTTTTGACTTGTAGTTTGCAGCCCTCCTCATAGCCACCATGCCACCAAGGTTCATCAGAGGGAACAGGGAGGGTCCCCTCATTTTCAGGTAGAACTTTTGTGTTTCTCACTGTCACAAAGAAGAAAAAAATTCCCCTAAATGAAAGCTCCTGAACCCATCTTTGAGTAGAACTCATGTGAATTCTGCATTTGCCCTTAGTGTTCCAGTAGAGGAGAGCTTCATTCACTCACTTTAAGGAAATGGTGTCAGTTGGAGGGAGGCGAGGTTTAAAAAAAAAAGAAAATGGTGTCTTTCCTTAGTATACAGCTGCAGAGGCTAAGGACATCCTTGTAGAACATTTAAGACTATTAATTA
The DNA here is from genome assembly GCA_004026705.1 of Nesogale talazaci. Taxonomy (NCBI): domain Eukaryota; kingdom Metazoa; phylum Chordata; class Mammalia; order Afrosoricida; family Tenrecidae; genus Nesogale; species Nesogale talazaci. The sequence goes on along the minus strand of PVJH01002349.1, from coordinate 105,447 downwards.
TAGATATATTTAGTACAAATGTTTAATACCCTATTTAAAACAAGACTGCAATTCATCAGATAGGGTTATTTACTGTGAAGTCGCAACTTGAACAAATAATGGATGGTGGAACCACTTTTTAGGGTTAATAGAAACTCTTCAATTCCATCCATCTACTTGCTTGTGATTTTGAATAAACTATATTCTTTTGGGGGGGGCATCACTGCCCTCTGGTGGTCCTGGGAGCTACTCAGCATTGCTCCTGAGAGGCGCTGCTGGATTTGAACTGGCAAACCTGCGGGCCACAGTCCCGCACTCAACCACTTATGCCACCAGGGCTCAGCTGAATAAGGTATATTCTAATCAATGTAAGCACATTTTCAGCAGGAGTAATCTTAAATGTTTTTATATTTTGAAGTAAAATTTTGGAATTAAGAACACAAAGAAAGAATATTCTGCAGATTTTAGTGATAGCTATTGTCATCATTGCTAAATAGTAAGTTGGTCTTTAAGTTTATAGTGAAAAAGGTGATGGATGTCATGAACTTTTCAGAAATGGAGACTGTCTAACATCAACTGAACGTAATTCTTTGTAAGTCCTCTGATCTTATTTTAGAGTAGCAGCAGGAACAAAATCAAATATAAAACAACTCTATGCACATTTGGAAATCTAGCTAAATTTTAAGCATAGGCTTCCAAAGTCTTTTAGACAGAATTTAAAATTTTAAGCAATAAAAGAATCATCTCCTCTCCCAACAACTCAAGCTTAACTTAACCAACTTTACTGGTAGCTAGTCATCAGACTTTGATTTGCAGATCTAAATTCAGATAAAGCATTTTACTAAAAATATGGCATGTAAAATGATGGGAAACAGCATATACTACAATTCCTCCCACTTGGTTTGACATACTATAAGTCATAACAGTCACAATATTGTAATTTCTATTTCTATGTACTGAAAATACTATATATTTCTATATACTGAAATTTCTACATACTGAATATACTATATACTATATATAAAAAATAATTTCTATTTCTATATACTATATACTGAGCAGAGGTGACCACACTGTGGCCACGTAACCCTCTCTAGTCAGTTTTCCATATGAAGTTTGGGACACAGACATACCCATTTATTTCCATTTCACAGTAGAGTTAAGTGGTTCTTACAGAGACCCCATGACTCTGGAGGCAGAACTGTGTTTACTCGTGGACTCACCATCAAAATATCTGCCCAGTTCCTGCTCGAGAACATTTGCATACACATAGTCATAGGCATATAAAGCCCCAAGCAGCTGTCATGGTGTCGATTCTAACTCAGGGTGACGCCGTATGTTTTGGAGACGAATGGTTGATGTCAGAAGCAATTCAATGGCAGGGAATGATGGATCTGATGACTTGGGAAATTCTCTAAATGGTATAAACAGTTCCTACTCAGTGAAGGGGTGGCAGTCCAGACCTGCTCAGAGGCACCTCAAGAGAACAGTGTGGCTATAGACTTCTGTGCAAAATCCAGCAAAGAAAACCTGTGTAGCGGTTCTGTTCTGTGACCATGAATTAGAGTTGACCTGGCAGCAGCATATTTTGTTGTATTTTTTACCCGGCAGCAGTGAATGGACTCAAACCACCCAGGGTGAGTAGACCCATGATGAACCATTTGTGCTTCTCGGGGACCACTCATATATGCATAAGAGAAGGATTCAGAAAGTTTGTAGAAAGATGCCATGATCTGACATGAGCTTTCTGAAGCTCCCGCATCTAGCCACACCCAAAAAAATTTAAGCTAAAAACAGAACACACACAGACACCAGGAGGTTATAGAGCCCATCCATAGAGATTATAGGCCCATTCTTAAAAGAAGGATGAACTTTTAAAATTGATATTTAATGGCCTTAGATGTAGGTAAGAAAGAATTTTTTTGCCAAGAATTTTCTGAAATTGAAAACAAAAAACCAGAAAGGACTTTATGTATATCATGCACGCAGTGTCTCTCGTGGCCCTGTGGTTTAAGAACGTCAAGGTGGGTAGTCCAAAGTGCCAGTTACTCCAGGGGGAGGAACACGAGGCTGTCTGCTCATCTAAAGAGTCCCCATCTCCTCATCTTTTATGGACTTGCTTTGAGTTGGAATAGACTCGGTGGCAATTAATGGGTTACCATGGATGTATAAGTGTAATAAACTTAAAATTATATTTTCCAAATGATCTTTTAATAGAAAAATAAAGTATGAAATTTCATTATAAGATATATGTATCTTTCGTATCTGATTTTTACATAGTTACAGCCACAGTCTGTGAAATCCCATTTGACCAACAATTCTTCTGACTATCTGACAATCACCTCTCTGCTCTTACTGTCTGCTTCCTGGCTAACCTGCTTCCTCTTCAGAACTAACCTCTTCAAATGCAAAGCAGCTAGAACTCTAACCCACTCAATTTTTCATGGTTTGAAGCTACAGTTGTGCTGGCTGGCTAAAAGGAAGAGACCCTCACTTCAAAGGACTGTCTGCTATGAAATCGTTTTGCAATAAAGGCTGACTTTGTAAGCTTTAAGAGTTACACATGTAAAAATGCATGTGGCCTTTTAAAAATGACCTTCACGTTCCATATATAAGTTATTGCCAGAAAATATTTATCTATGTATAGTGCATGAGGTGGCTTGATATTGGAGGGAAAACTATGGGCCATCAATGCAGACAGCACATTAAGTAGATAGACAGGTATACAAATATATATATATATTTATTTATTTATATATACTCATTCAGCCACAAGCAGAGATCTCCTTAAGTATACTTCATAATATCTCCATAGATATATAACTTTTTGGAGCCTCTGCTTCTTTTTAAGTAAAGTAGGAATTATAAATTCAATCTCATAAATATTGTTATGTATACATTTGAAATATTTTTCAAGTTATTATTTCAGTACAGAAACCGTTGCTTATATTATGTCTATTATAATTGGAGACAATAAATATTTCTCCCAAGGTACGTATTCATTATATAATGGAACTAATAGTTTCTTGGTATCAATAATACTGACCTGTCGCCCCCCACCTCCAGCCCCTAGCATTCCTTTACACAAATGCTAAATACAAAAAGCACCAGTTTGTTTTGTTACATTGAAGTAAGGAAAGGAGCTCATTAAAAGAAAGGTCATGTTATTTCTTAGTAGAGAGTCCATCAGCTATTTTGAGTTTTCTTAAATATACCAACGATGAAACACGACCATACTGCCTTAAGACTTTTTGTTGTGTGGTACCTGATGAGTCTTTCAATGATTATTTCATAAATTCCAGTTCTTTCCAGTTGCAGAAACTTCTTAAAATAACCAGCACTCCGAGGGTGACCTGATTCTACAATTTATCCATTTGAGTTGTGAATTCTATTATAAAAACATTTTGCAATGTCTAATCTTTACTTATTTTTGTAGATTTATCCGGGCTCAATAGAATTAATGCAGGTGATTGAAGATTTTATACACATTGTTGGAATGGGGATGATGGAGTTTCAGAATTCATACTTAATGACTGGAAATGTAGGTAAGAAGTAAGATTTTCCCCCAATCATTCCGAAATTAAAAAAAAGATTGCAAGTATCTACTTTATTCATTTATAAGTAAAATATCAATTTTTCATGTCTTCATGCATATATATGGTCAAATATATTAAAAATAGTGTGATTTTTGGATAGGCTCAGTTACTTGTACATTGTACATACATATGTAAACATATATGATACTTCTGTAGGGGTCTACATAGGTCAACCTGTATGTGTCTATTTAAATAAAGTGAAGGGAGAGTATAGGATTCCTGGTACAGTTGCTAAAGTTAAAGGAAAAAAAGGAGAAGCCGAATTCTCGTTGTTATCCATGCTAATTTTGAACACTTATGTATGTGAAAAAACATGGTTCATAAAGATGCAATTACTTTCTTGCTCAATGTCTCTAGGAAGTGCAGAACTGTGTGTGTTTGGGAAGGCTTAAGAGTGCTTTTCTAGGGCAATAGCAATGCCATCACGTTTGCCGCTGCAATTTTCCTGAGAGCTTGAAGGACATAGTCACTCAGCAGTACTAGAGTGGAGACGTGTTTCTTCCTTTATTTGCCTTTAATATTGACACTTACAGTAAGAGTTAATTATATCCAGAAGCAAAACCTACATACACATTTCTTCTACACAATTACATTGAATGAGCAACAATAACCTTGGCTAAATTGGGGGCTGAGCCCCAGTGGCATAGTGGTTGTGCCCAGGGCTGTGGTCCATAGGGCTGGGGGTTCAAATCCAGAAGCGGCTCTCCAGGAGTAAGGCTGGGCCTCCCAGTCCCACCAGGGGGCAGTGATGCCCCCCCAAAAATATTAGCATGTATAGCATTTTCTTTTAACAATTAAGATTTAGGGTCATTTATTTTACACTCGATTACTTCTACAGTTCCTTGAGACCAACAGAGATTCATCAGAGGTTACAATACCTTCCACCCTGGTGAACTCGGAACGCAATGGGTTGTAGTTAATGGTTAGTGATATTCTTTGGTGGAGGAAATCTGTCTAATGGAGTTATCAAATGCCTTTTGATAACCTTCTGATGTCTTTTCACAAAGCATAAGCCCTAATCAGTTAGATTAATGTCTTCATGTTCCCTAGTGAATCATCTTGTATTCTCAGATTTTTTTTTTCTAAACTGAGTGTCCAGCACCATGGGCAACTGCAGGCATGAAATCAACAGGTCCCTTCTATAAAGGCACCAAAGAGCATATTTTTGTTGAATAATGAAATCAGGGAAAATTCAAATTAAATGTGTAGAATTCCCAAAATGACTGGAAAGAATTAGAGAATGGTACATTGGCAGTTTCAGACTCCATGTAAGGAACAAAAACTACAGAGAGAAGAAGATGATGAATGGGGCAAAAATGTCTCTTACAAAGCTTTACTTCTCTGGTAGGTGAGGAAGGAATTATGAAAAACAGTGTACCAGATTGGACAATTGACAAAGTAATTTACGCGTAAAACTAGAGGAGAAAAGAGAGAGAACTATTGTTGTCTTGTTCTTCTTGTAAATGTTAACATCCAATTCTAAAAGGCACTGCTATTTAAAAGTATTATCAAATCAATACGTGGAATTTGTTCAGAGTGTGTTTGGGGAGAAAGAAATCTATAAAATACAAAGCCAATCTCAGAGTAGGAAAGCTAAACTTGGGCTTCAAGTGACTATTTCAGAAAAAAATAAAAACAAACAAGCATATACATTTTTCTATGTTGCTGGTTCATTTGTTGGGAAATTTCTATAAAGATTCCTTTAAAATGTGAAAACATATTTTCTGCTTTACCACAATTGGGCATTTGAGAATTGAGTGCTATTTTTCACGTGAAGCTTATGCTACCTAAGATTTCTTCTTTCCTTTATCATCATCAGACTTTAAGAAGGAGACTTAATATAAAGTATGTGATGGAAATAAAGTCAACATTGTCAGCAGCTTCTGATCTTGTGTATGGACAGTCATGTGCCATGTGATATATACCCTGTGCACTGCTAGTTATTATATGAACAAGGTTAAGTTTTGACATCACAAGATCTTATTTATGGTTGAGTTCTTTAAATGATAGTCTGGAATGTGTCATGTAATATCAATTTGGTGGTTGTTATCCATCACGTTAGTGGTTTTCCAAAGTTTATCAACTCTTTTATCTACTAGTATCAAATTGAATACTGTGAATAATAATTACTTTTCATTCAGTCTCTTTTGGATGTCCAGTTTGATCCTAGTGCATGTACTGCCAGTTGCTGTAGAGTTCATTCCAAGTCATGAACATGTGTGTCAGAACAGAAGTATGCCCTACGGGGATCTCAATAGCTTATTTTTTTGGAAGGATTTCAGCAGTGCTCTCTTCTGAAGATCTCTGGGTAGGGTTGGGCCAACCTTTTGGCTAGAAGCCAAACACATTAATTGTGCACTACCCAGAAATTCTATTAATGTGTACTAAAGTATACAGAATATGTTATTCTTTTCTGTCTGACATTGCCAGTGTTTCTGAACAAGGATATGCATAAAGAAGGTTTTACTGTAGCAAATTATGACATTTCTGAGTCGGCACTTATTAACCATACAATGTAACTTTCCATGTTAGCAATCCAACGTCAATATGTTTTGTTAGCAAAGCAAAGATGTACCATGTGAACAATTTCTAAATGTACAACTCAGTGGCAGTAATTGCATTCCTTATCTGGTGGGAGATACAATTCATTTCATTAAAAAAAAACTAACATTAAGAACACTGTCACCAGCTGTTGGTAACCTCGTATAATAGTGTTGTTAGAAGAAACACTAATTTCTTCATTAGTACAAATATGGGCAGTAGTATGGCTTTTAAAATTAATTTTATTTTTTCTGTCATTGAGAATTTGTATAAAAAAGCAAACACCAGTTCAACAATATCTATTGGTACATGTCAGTGGCCTTAATTAGAGTTGTGCAACAACTGTCACTTTTCCAAGTTCTTCCCCATTAACATAAATTTCTGACCCCTAAATTTTCTCTATCTAATCTCTCAAATTTTTGTTGTCAATGTGATCCCACATAGATCCATCTTTTAAAAGCCTACTAAGTAAAGCAGACATTCTCTACTAATTAAGCTCCACTGCCAGTATTTGATATGGGCTCGAACCCCTAATGGCGTCGTGGATGTGCATTGGGCTGCTAGCAGCAAGGGGAGGAGTTCAAAACTACCAGTAGCTCTTCGAGAGAAAGACTTCCTGCTCCTCTGAAGAGTGATAGTCTTGTAAAAACTCACAGCAAAAAGTTCTACCCTGCCCAATAGGGTAGCTGTAAGTCAGACATGATGTCAGGAAATTTTATTATTTGGTTTTAAGGAAATTTTAAAGTCGTGGTTCTCAATCTTCCTAATAGCATGACCCTTTCATACAGTACCTCACATTGTGGTGCCCCTCAACCACAAAATTATTTTCATGGCTACTTCATAATTGTATTTCGCTACTGTTACGAATTTTAGCCCCAAAGGGATCACGACCCACAGCTTGGGAACTGTTGCTTAAAGGGCTATTTCTGGTTTACGGTTCCAGCTGGTCTCCATTGGCCTGGAACAACAGAGGGAGGAGGAGTGCTGGTAATAAGCGGAGGAGGAGCGATGAAGTATTTGCCTAATTGCCTTCTTAAATAAATGTCCCTTCTGCCATGATACCAGCAGAAGTGAATGTTGCCTGGCTACCTTTACTGAATATTTTGATCAAAGAGTGTATAGAAAGATCTAATCAAAAGGAGGGAAATGCAGAACAGAATGTCAAATACTCATTGGATGTAGACTTTCTGGAGCCAGGTGAGCCAGATGAGCCTTAACATAACTGATGTCTGTATCTTCATCATTCATACATACACATACTCCGCATCTGACTGACAAGTAGAGACAAAAGAATCACGAAGGTTTCCCAGTGGTTATGGCAATTTTCTCAAGGATGTGCTTGGTAAAGACTAAATAATTCCCCTGAATGTTATTATATCTAAATAGCTAACCAGTTTTCCTGGAATATAGGTAACACTTGTTCCTTGAGAAAGAAAGAGTACATTTATTAGTAAAAAATGAATGTCATGCAATTGTATTTAAAAATTCCCTGAATCTTACAAATAGTCTAGCTATTTCATTTTAACTTTCTGTACAATTTTAGCATTTTGGTTTTCTGGTATTGGTTTAGAAGGAAAGAATTTGGTAGCAGAGAGAGGACCATTAGTGGCACATATCAAACAAACAGAAGATATGGACTAAAGGGGAAGGCATTAAAAGGATGCAACCAACTGTGTAGCATCCACTCTGTGAGACCAAACAAAAATCCATGCCTCACTTTTGAGAATATCAATTCCAAATTTTAGAACAATAATTGACGTTTAAAACTATGTCCTTAGTTGACCAAGATAGAGTTGCTGTGTTCTGATTAAGATGACTAGGTGATGGTATGCATAATTAAGAAAGATTTTTTTCCCTCCGAAAAAATAGTACAAATGAAAAGGCTGAAAGCTTCTTTTATCTGAAAAGTGACCTTACCTATATCAGCTTTTGGTAAATGAAATGCTCTTACATGAGAAAAAGTTTGAACATTTAAGTATGCATTCATTGTTCTAGGACATTGACCCACACCTTTGATCAGATTCTCAAAAGATTTGTGATCTCAAAAAGTTTAATACAAGACTTGAAACATATGTTTATCCTAACAACAATGTTAAGTATCTGAATGCAAGCATAGAAGCTGTGGAATGTGTGTTTTTAATATTCATATATGAATACTGCAATCAGAGCCAACTTGTGAACTTTCGGCAATGAACTTTGTTCATTTGTAGCACTTGGTCATTAGTTACTGTACAGGTGATTCAGACTTGGGCAGCCACATGTAACTCAGAGCAGAGCTACTCCAGAGGGTTTGCAAGCCTGGGACCTCTGGGACCTTCTCTTCTGGAGGGTCTGCAGTGGGTCGGAATGACGAACCTTTGGGTCAGCCATCAGATACTTAACATGCCACTCAAGGTCTTCCATCTGCACTTAATAAGACCTCAATGTTCTGCTGCACAGTTTATGTAAGTGCTGACAAATGAACGAATGAAGTAATGCTAGAGAGTTTTCACCTTTCAGAATTTTTCATTTTATTGTTCAATGTTTTAAAACACTGTAAAAGATAAATAGGCTTAGCCAATTTTTAGCCCAATTGGGCAGCATATAATGTCTCCATACACTATAAAATTATTTTTTCTCAGTGAGATCAGGGAGAACAATATCTTAATATTATTTAATGTTAATTTAGTTATTTATTCATCAGCAGAGCAAGTTGTTCATAATTTCTATCTATACTTTCTCTGCTAAGATATCTTATGTATCTTAAGATCAACTTTTTCTCTGATCATTTTCCTTAAACTCCTCTTGGGAAGAAAGCCCCTGGGAAACTCCCAGTCATCAGTTGAGCGCTCCTGCTTCATATCCTCTGTACCCTATGAACTCAAGCTCTACTTTTCTGAAACTGTCCATTCTCTCAGCAATATTTTCATGTTAGCCAGAGAATAAAATATGCTGAAAGTTAAAAGGTCCATTCATGACCCATAAAATTTTAGATTTTTTGAAGCAATGACATAAATGAGATAAGGCATTGTATAGTAAGTGTTTACATTTCTTGAGACCAAGTTATTTGGAATTTCAGAGACGACTGGAATGTATTTTGCTCAATCAAAACAAGAGGACGGCTTTGTGTCTTCATTGTTATGAAGATTTGCCTAATATTGCAGTGGAATTTTTCGGTTTTTTTAAAAAACATTTTATTCTTCTATTTCCCATATTAACTTCATGTCATACATTATGATTACTTTATTAACTAATAGTGACCCATCATTCAGAAATTATTTGTTTGTTCTTTGAATTGTATTTATCAGTTTGTTTATATGAATGGTCAATGATAATATCCCATTGCTTATGTTCCATTAAAAAAATTCCTTACTATCAGCAGTCTTTGCTGAGTGAATCAGGGCATTAAATTAGAATAAAGGGTTCAAGGGTACAGGGTACATGGTTGTGGGGGGTAAAAGGGAGATGATGTCCAGTAGTCCAGGACAAAAAGAATATTTGGAAACAGATTGTGGAAGAAATTGTACAATCCTGCTTAATGGGATTGAACTATGACATGATATGATATATTTATTAATATCCAATTAGCAATAATAATAATAATAATAATAGACTTCCAAGCTTCTGGCTTGGAAGGACATTATAGTCTACTTTGGGTGATGAATAAATAAAATACATAAATGAAATCTCAAGTAAATTTTGGCATATACCATATAAGCCAGACTGTATAGGGTTACATTCCAAGAGAAGTTGGTATGAGGAAAGAGCTGATGAAACTTCTTAAAAATGGATTTGGTGTAGCTTTTGAAAGATGGTTGGACTGTTGATAAATATAAGAAAGGAAATGAATGATAAAGAGGTGAGTAACATTGTAGTATATCATTATATCAAACAGCATGAAGATGTCAGCTGAGATTATGTTCAGGAGAAAAGTGGTCTACATTCAAACACAAACAGTGTAAATGAAGTTGGAGAGACCTGTTGCGACACGGTGGGGATGGCTCAGAGTTCTAAGACAGGAGGAAGCCATCAATGCCTGGCTTAATCCGAGTTGCCCTTCGGTAACGGTGATGCTGTAGTGGGAAATTAGACTATAAGCATCGTGGGAGTGATGTGCAGAACAGAAACGGGACTGCGCGTGTGGGATTAGCTCAGCATAGAATTGGTAGAATTATAATTTACTGGGCTTTCAGCTATCAAGAAAGACATTGAGATTTTTTTAAATAAGTAATTTTATTGCAGTTTCTTACAACTCATAGTAATCCATACACCAGTTTTATCAAGCACATTTGTACATATATTCCCATTATCATTTCCAAAACATTTTCTTTCCATTTTAGTCCTCATTATCAGCTTCTCTCCCCTGCCCATCCTCCACTGCCCTACCCCTATAAACTCTTGATAATTTATGAATTATTTTATTTTTATATTTATATCATCCTTCCTCTGTCTCCCTTCACCCATGTATCTGTTATTTATCTCCTTGGTGGAGAGTGGTGAGGAGCGGGGTTGCGTGTGGGTCATTGTGATCTGTCCCTGCTATCTCCCCCTTCTCCTCTCACCTCACCCTACCCTCATGGTATCGCTACTCTCATTATTGGTTCTGAGGGGTTTATATCTTCTGGATTCTGTGTGTCCAGAGCTCTATCTGGACCAGTGCACATGCTCTTGCTTAGCTAGATAGAACTGAGGTCATAATAGTGTGGGGAAGGAAGCATTAAAGAACTAGAGGAATGTTGTGTTTCAACTGTGCTAGCTTAGTGCTTCCCTTTCTTGTCGCCCTTCTGTGAGGGCATGACCTATTGTTTTCAAATGGGTTTGGAGGATCTCCATTCCAACCTCCCTCATTGGTATCAAGACAGTGGTTTGTTTGGGGTGTTCAGATGCCGGATAGCTGATCCCATGGACACCAAGTGATTCCAAGGCTTGGTGTGCTTCTTCCATGTGGACTTCATTGCTTGTTGCTTCTCTATTAAATGGCCACTTGTTTAACGTCAAGCCTTGAGATTTTATTTGACAAATATTTTTGAATGTATCTCATATGCAAATGTAATGACCTGCTGAAATCTATACATACACCCTTGGGGAACAACTACTTAAAAGTGACAGTTTGAGGTCATGAAAATATTTTAGATGATCAAAAGAGTAAGCGGGCTAAGGGATTAATGAGTGCTTGCATTAGACACAATCAAGGAATTAACCAGAGTAATTATGATCGGAGAAGAAAGCAACAGGGAGTTTCCAGTCAGGGGAATAAAAAAAAAAATTTAAACCCGTGTCATGCTTGCAGGAAGAAGAGAACATTTCAAAATGAGAACTGCGCTTAATATCAGTTGCTAATAAAGGTCAAAGGCCATAAAAAGTTGAGAACATTTTCATTTGATTGCTGATGGTATAACATTCTTCAGGAAAAGTGAGACATAAATGAACATGATCTAGATTTCTACACTTTCTAGATGGTTTCTATGGATCACACAGTAACATTTTGATACCGTTACCTCCAGGGAATTCATGTGCACAAAGGAAAGTTACCGCACCCACTTACAGCTGTCTCACAACTGTTCCTTAGGAATTATTCAAAGTTGACAATTTCCGAGAAGAGAAAAGGTGAATTTTCTAGGCTAATGCTATCTCTAAATACAGAATATTATTCTTGTCAGTGCTAAGGAATTTAAAATGTACGCCTGTGCATAAACTCTGTTAGAGATGCAGGAGAATTAAAGATGCCTTCCCAGTTCTTTCCCAGTCATCCAATCAGACCAGTGTCTCAAAAAGCTGACAATCATAATCAATTTTTGGTGTAAAAATATGAGATCCTGGACTTTCAAAAGTGAACTTTCATACTTGCTATTTTCTGAGTAATGGTACAATACAACTTTGACATCACATCTCCTTTCACCAGGCCTTCCCATCAATATCAAGTCTGTGTGTTGTTTCTCAGTGTTCACTGGTAAAACTTGTCCGTGCGCTCGGGAGAATGCCGTGTTATTCAATTGACAAGCTCACCTCCTAACTGATGACGTAAATCAAAAAATGAGGTGACCTTTCTTTCTAGGTTTAGTTTCCTTTTTGCTACTGCTTAGTTTGGGGGCTCACACATCCCCATCACTTGTTCTACTTCCTTCTTTAAAAATAAGACACTGGTAGTCAGTTGACACCAAGTCTGAGCACAATGTCACATCTTGTTGTGGCTGTGATTTACTAGCAGTACCTGACATCTTGTTCAGTTAGCTAGACTGGAGTTTGAAAGTGTCGACTTCAGCATCCACTTCCTGCCTTCCTTCCACTCTTGCTAGACACTTGAAGCAAGCTACAAGTTTTTCTGTAGGTCCGGAAATAAAACCTGTGTCTTATTTTTGCCATTATTTTTATTCTTCCCCAATGCTATTAATGTATGGGCTCCTTTGAGAAAAACAAGCAATTCAAACATCATTTTAATCTCTGAGCTGGGAGAGCATGAGACACTAGGATGGTTTCGGTTTTCTACGACTGCCAAAACGAAATGTGGAGTAGCTTCAAAAATCAGAAATGTATTTTTTAATTTTTATTTTTTTCTGGAAGCTTATGTCCAAAATCACGCCAACAACAGGACTGCATGCTGGTAGACCCTAAGAGAGAAAAAGTCTTTCCTGTTTCTTTCAAACTCTTTAGCTTTTGGTCATGTTTCTCAGCATTCCTTGGTTCTGTGTGTTCCTGGAGATCAGGTCGCCCAGCGACACCCCACCCCCATCAATGAATGGCAGTGATATGTATTTTTAAAAACTCAAAATTAGAGTGTCACCTTGACATGACAATGCCATTGGCTGAGAAAACCATGGGATTGGAAGAGACATCAGGGCTGGGTAATGGTTGGGTCTGCCCAGAGAGCATTAGAAGGCTCAGCAAGTTAGTGATCATAGATTTTGAACCTTGTGGGCATGTTTGTACTTGTAAAACAGGCTTCTTAAAAAGGTCTTTGCTTTAACTAACAGCAGGGGGGGAGGGGCCCTGGTGGCAGGATGGGTGAAGGGTTGGGCAGCAGACTATAAGATTGCAGTCCGAACCTACCTGCACCTCTTCGGGGCAAAGGCAGGCTGCTCCCCTCAGCCTGGAGTCTCAGCAGCTCTCCAGAGCACTTCTGTTTTGCCCTACAGAGTGGCTCGGACCACAAGGCAGATGAATTTGCTTGTACAGTAAATTTTTGCTGAAGCACTCTACTAAAAATTTTAGACAGTCATTTGGGGCCACCCCTTTGACAGTATTCAGTATTATCCGCACTCTCTGTGCCTCTGTGACTTCGCTGGTCTTAGCTTTTAACTGTCTTCACATATGTGCTATCTTCCCCTGCAAGGCCATCTATTTCTGGGTATGTCTTTTTAGTTTGGGTTTTTTAATGTAATGTCACACAAAGGAGATTGGGATTAGTACCCCTCTGTTTCAGCATGACCTTTTTTCATTTAACACTCGCCAGCCTATCTCTCCAAACATAGTCACATTCACAGGTACAGGGGCTAAAGCTCATCATCTACTTTTAAGGCAGAAGCATAATTTAATCCACGGCACTGAGTTCTTCGATACTTTCTAGTGAATAGAAGTGTTCTCTGACCCTGGAAAGGTGTCAGGAAAGGCTCCTGCAGACTCTTCCAGGCCTAAATGAGGCCTGCTGCTCCAGGAGGTGGGCTCCATGCTCTCCAAGAATGAAGACTCATTTCAACTGGTCTCTGATGTCAGTTTGCTACATTAACTATGGTGAATGGATTTAATTTGTGTTAAGAGGTCTCAGGCATTCCTCCAACAAATATACATTTTACTGGTGGGTTTCATCAGAAAACTTGTTCTACAGTCTGAGGATTTTACAGTGGACAAATCAGCGATGGTGAGTGCATAAGGGTTGCTTTTGGAAACTGGGCATGTAAGATAGCGTGGTGGCTTGGGCGAGATGGCAGTGGAAATAGTGAGGTGAGGTATGGAGGCAGCCCCATGGCATTTCTAAGAACTCATCCACAGAGACAAAAGAAGACATTTGAATGCGAAGCTATAGACAAATGTCAAAATCCTACTTTTGGCCACCATTTAAATGTCTTGAAAGTTTCGAGGCTCTGGAGAGCTTTCTTGTTTGTTTTTTATTTGTTCTTTTTGCTGAGGCCAACACATAGCCTTCCTCTTTTGACTTATGCTCATTTTATCTGAAGTGTTCTCAGTGAGATTGGACAATTTCTTCTCGAAGCCATCAGCACCCTGTCATCATCTGCCCCATCTGAAATATCGGGCAGGGCTGAGAGTGAGGTGTTGGTCATAATGACTTTGTAAAGCTATCACGTGCTTTGAGCTGCTGGTTGTGTAGGTACTAGTTCTGATTTTCTCCATTGTCTTGATCGTTGTCTTGCCTCTTCTGTTTGTAATGCCAGAGACTCAGAATGAAGGAACTCCCAGGGGTTAACCCCATCCACTCTATAAAGCAGTCAGCTCCACGGCACTATCTTAAACTTTTGAAAGGAAGTTTAGTTTATCCTGTATTTCGGAATGATCTTTGTCAAGTGTCTTTAGTTCTTTAATTCAAGAAAAGAAAAGTTAGTTGTAGTCGTACTACAGAGAGCCTTGGATTTATGATAGGGTTCCCATCCCATGTTTCTGTTGTAAAGACAATCTAGAGTTAATCTGATGCTTCTTATTTTTAAACCGTTACTATTAAAACATAAAACCCACTGCCCCAGAGTCCATTCAGATTCACAGTGCCCTTCCAGGAGAGAGATGACTAACTGCTACATAACGTTTCTAACACTGCCTGTCTTCACAGCAGCAGCTTACTTCCTCTGCCAGCCACGAGGCAGCTGGGCAACTTCAGCCACTGACCTTCTTAGTAGCAGCTGTCCCCCGAGGTTCCTTGTTTTATTTTTATCATGATTATCTTTTATCACCAGTGTCCCTATAAATAAGCACACTACCTGAGAATGATCACTTCAGCTGTTTACACACTGCAACACTGCATATAGTACGTGTCACTAAAAATAAAGACGTTTGAAAAAGGCGTGGGAGAACACTTGTAAGTGTGGTGGGGGTCACTGGCAGCTAACACATACGTAGCACCGTAGGCCCAGACACGGACCTGAGACAGGAAACACTTGATCGTGCTGTGGGGTTTCAAATGATCAGCATACCTGCATTCTCTTATAATATAAATGGATGGGCAACAAATTACGTAATATCCCCATATTTACTCAATCTCTTTTTTACAGCCATGTTCAAGGACTCACACAGTCAGAGTCTGTATCAAGTAGGGCTTCTTATTCTTGCAAAATGATTCTCAAACTCAGAAAAAGTATTAATAACCCTTCCTCTGAAAATTGGACAACCTGGTGCCTTAAACTTACCCTTTCTTATGTCCCACTCTCACTTCTAGCTCTGTTGACGTCGTGGTTCCACATAGGGCTGTGATACTCAAGGTGAGGCATTCGAGGGCACCAGCCCCTCTGTGGGGAAAGGATGAGGCTTTCTACTCCTGTAGTTACAGTCTCAGAAACCCACAGGGAAAGTTCTCCCCTGTCCGATAGGGCCACCCGGAGTCGGATTTGATGCTATGGCAGTGACGTGGAGTTTGGAATGTTTCAGGGTTTAAGTATTGGAATGGTAACCACAAAGGTAAATCATCCAGCTGCTCTGTGACAGAAAAATGAGATAGTCTGCTTCCTTGGGGAGCGTTGACAACTCTAGTGGGTGGCTTTGCTCTGTGCTTTAAGGTCCTCGGAGTAGGAATCAGCTCCAGGTGAGCAGGTTGTGTCGATGGCGTGTCAGTTTGTCGCTCTCCTGAACGGCTGCACGTTCTGAGCCTCTTGTTTCCATTCCAAATTTGCTTTCACAGCTCTTGTTTCTTTGTCCTGAATTAACTTATCATTAAGAAAGCAAGAATAAGACCTATCTATTATTCCTTTGTGAATGCTTTTGCCTTGCATTACCTTTCATGTACATACCAATTATACATTCAGATTCACTAGTTCCAGTCAGTAACTGTTATTCCAAGGACTTCTTCACAGAAGTACCATTGAAGTACAATATGTGGGAAACTCTGTGAGTGTGTGTGTTTGATTTTCTCCTGTTATGCTATGTTTTAAGGACTATTTTGATAAAGCATTTCCTATGTCTAAGGGAGCACATTAGAAGCCTTTTCCAAATTTAGACTCTAGCACATATGCACAATACCATTTACTCCAAGTAACCTTGAAGCCTCAGTGTCAAGGGCAACCACACGATTTGTCCTACATCAGTGCTTCCCATTCGGAGTGGAAACCTTTCTTTTCCCCTTTGCATCTTAGTAATTGATAGTTACAGATTTGTTTCATTATCTTGCTCAGCCATCCACACTTTAACTTTAACCTATTTCTGTTTTCTAAAGGACTTCAGTGTAGTTTTTGCTGTATCTCAAGGGAAATCTTATTTTAATATTCAGTTTCTCTATATCAAGATAAAATAACTCCTCACCAACATTTTGCTCTGTTTTGGAGTTTTGGTCTACAAATCGACCTACTGTTTAAGAAAATTTAAAGTGGGTTTTTAAAAAAAAAAAAAAAGAAAGAAAGAATGGATTTGAACTGCTCTTTCCAGGAATCCTATAAGTGCATATAGAAGTTCAAATCATTTCATTGGGCTACATATATAGACATGGATATAACCAATAATGTGATGCAAACACATATGCACACACATCTTATTTTTTTACTTCTTTAATATCTGTTCCTTCACTAACTTTTCAAACAGAAGGTACATAGATAGAGAAACAACTCTTTGCCTCTGTCATTGGTTTTATTCTATTTACTGGGGTCACTGCCTATGGTGAGATCACACGATTCAATTGGAAGCATCGTGTACATGAGCACAGTGGCCTTGTGAGGTCATCATGATGACCATCTTTTCAGTTCACCGCCAGCTTATTCACTGCACCAACCAGGGACTCCACCCTCCAGCATAATGCATGCTGATGAAAAAGCGCCGCAGTACTGGGAATTCGGAAAGCAGAGTGGGCCTTGGCTTCCGTGAGACCTGTGCATATCTATGAGAAAAAGTTTAAGCTCTAAATGATAAAAAGCAACAGTGGTTTTGGTAGTACTCGTTTTAATGTATCAGATTGTGGGGGCTGAGCCCCGGTGGTGTAATGGTTTTGCATGGGACTGCAGCCCACTGGGATGGAGGTTCAATTCCAGCAGCGGCTCCACAGGAGCAAAGGCTGGGCCTCCTACTCCACCAGAGGGCAGTGATGCCCCCCTCCCAAATAAAACAGATTATGAAAGTTGTGCTCATTAGTGGTACAATGGGAAGCGAGCTCTTGGACGTTTAGTTGCTTGTTGGCACACAGTCACAAACCTTTGGGATTCTGAGCTTTCTTTAATGAACAGTTCTCCAGTGCTCTGCACAAAGGTGACCGCTTGCCTCGAAAGGAGGAGGGACTAGGAAATAGAGCTGGATGGTTTGCCCCCGGGGTTGCTGCTAGACCTCAGGTCAAGAGATCTGGCAGAGGAGGCTAACCAGGCCAAGGCTTGAGAGAGAGACCAATGGAACACAGGGACCAGATGGGAAACGAAGAGATGCCACTTCCCCAGAGACCTTAGATCTAGAAGGGGTTGGATGCCAGGTCTTTGCTGCATGACTTCATTCATGTTTGGTAAATTCCTGGCAACTCTGGGAGACTCACGTTTCGATATGAACACCAAGATGAAATCTAAAACCAACTTAAGTGAATTATTGTCCCTGACTTCTACAGGCTTCAGTGATGTGAAATTAATTTAATTGCTATCCTGTTTGTTCTTTTCCTGATTTTGCTATTCAACTAAATTAAAATGATTTTATCTGAACTTGTAAAAAAAATTGAATCTCTTTTGACTGTCTCTATGGCAGTCCTTTGTTATCGCTGTGGAAATAGTGGTGTGCCTTGATTGCAGTAACCAGTAGGGAAAAGGAAGAAGAAAACAGACACTATACTTTTAAAAGAAAAGTGCTAGTGGTATAATAGGGAAGTTCTCGGCCCCTCTCCAAATCCACCAACAGCCTCCAGGGAGGAATATGTGACAATCTGCTTCTGGAAGGTTTCCCGTCCCTGGAACCCCTACGGACCAGTCCCAGGGCATTACTCTGCGTCAGATACATCTGCACAGCGATGGAGCAGGCCTTCACATTTTTCTCCAACTTTGTTTCATTTTCCAATTTTCACATTTTTACCCTTTAAGCAGTATTGTTTTGTTTTTTACACCAGAAATTCTATGTGGAATTATCCCTCTTCTCCCCTGCTTCCTTCACTGAGTTCCAAATAAATGAGTCCTGACATGAAATTGCAAAACAAATCAGAATTTGGCAAATGAGAAATTTGACTCTGCGTCAAGACTGGCACTTCTTAAATCAAGACGAACAGGAATGTCATTCTGTCCCTTGGAAAGCACTCTGACTTTGGAGCTGGGCACGACTGCCTACATTGTGGCTGTAGGACCTTCTCAAAATCCCTGAGTGTACTCCACTCCAATCAGAGAAAATCGTTCCCCTTGAGGCTTCTGCAAATATCCTGTATATGGCATATAGATGTTGTTAGCGGCCACCGTGCTGGCTTTACATGTTCCATACATAGAATATGCTCCAAGACTGCCCAACCTGCATGACAACCAGTATACTTGAATCCCCAGAAAGTGACTCATTATCCGGCACTATATCAAATAATATTATTTTACGTTTTGTAAGGCTTTTTATTGGCTGGGTTTCGAAAGTGGATCACCAGGCCTTTTGTCTTGTTTGGCATCTCTGATGAAAGCCTGGATGATGATGTTGGTACAGGAAATGCTCGGGGTTTCTTCCACCATCACATCAACATGAACGTCACTATAGTAGGATTCAGCATGTGGGGAGACACAATCTGCCCTTAGTAATTGGTAGTGGAGAGAAGCCCAGTCATTCCCTGAGCTCCATGAAGGATTCTGTGTGTGTCTTTGGTTAAATCATTCCATCTCCTTGAGCCATAGTCTAGGCCTCTAAGGGCCTTCTAAAGTTCCTACATAGAGTTAATATCCTTTGTGTATGTGTGTGTGTGTGTGTGTGTGTCTCAATAGCATGCTTACTGTTTAATTCTCATAGCAAATAAAACCCCCAAACTTCTAAGCAGGTAATATATATAACAAAAGCTTAAAACACATGTCTCCTAGTTATACAGCAGTATACTTTCTGTGGTCCAATGACACCACAAATATTGTAAGGATGGCATAGGACATTTTGCTGTTTTAAGAAACTCCCCCTTCTGTCCACAAATTTATCATTCCTTATTAATTAGATCTGAGCTTCCTTTAGTGGTTCAGGAAAATGATTATTTTCTGTTTTACTCTTACAATTTCACCTTGTTTACAAGTAATTTATCAACTATAGTTGCAAAATCTTTTCATTTTTTATAGACTTTAAAATCAATATTTTTATCAATGCATCAAAGCATTCTTTGGTGCTGGAATAGACTCCTACATTCAAAAACAAATGATGGCACTCCTTTCCTTCAGCAGTGTCTTTTGGAAATCTCAAACAAAATTCAATCAGCTTGAGCAACTCACTTAAAACTTTCACACAAAGAGTTTTAAGGAGTTTAAAAAGGTAAGCAGTGACTTATATTGCTAGTTTAATATATTTCATGCAGTTTCGCCTTTCATTTTCACCTGGGCCAGATGGATATAACAGAGCAGATGCAAGTGTATGCATATTTGTGTGTGTATTTCTAAAATACCAGCATTTGAACCTGGGCTACCATTAAAATTCATACTATGGTGCCAGTGAAAAATGATATATTCCTTTAAATGACATTAAAGAATTAAGACCCTTTTAAATTAAAATAAAATTGCACTGAGAAGTCAAAGTAATAAGTTTTAAAGGGTACACAATTATTCAGGGAGCTTCAAAAATGTCTTAAAAGATCTTTGGATTTTTCCATGAACTTTTTGATGCCACTTTGCAATGTTGGGCAGTGTATTTGAGGTATAGTTGCCAGCTACAAAAGATGATATTGGAGTTATAGGGACTGAGCAGGCCATAAAAGAATGATTTATATTATATACCAGTAAACAGCTTATATTTACAAGTATGTATTCTGAATTCAAATAATATCTAATACATTGAAATAATAGAGTTCTAAAATGCAATAAGGTTATATATGCTACCATTGAAATTAAGATACAAAAACATTCTCTATGTTGACATAAAATATGTTGTAATAATCATCTTCTTATCAATTTGGGGTACATTATTCTACTTTAAAATGTGAACTTTTCTCCTTTTGAAGAATCTGCTTCCATTATTTGAGAACATTAAACCCATTCTCAATTCACTTGACATTATCTCCTATGGCTTTCCCCAAACTGATAGCCTAATTATTCTCTTCTAATTTCCTCTCATATCCTCGAATTCTTTCCTTATATTCCCTCAAGCAGAGTAATATTCTAATTACTGAGAATAACCTCTATCATCTTTTGACTTCATTCTACAATTCAGAACTATTTCAAATTGTCATAGCACCTTAGAATTATAGAATATTATATTTTAAATAGTATTTTTAATCAAAAGTTATACATATTATTGTGTACTGTTACTTATACATGAAGCAAAATTGTAGTTAACTGATATGCCCATTTAACTGAGTATAATTAATTGCGGAGTAGAAAATTTCATTTCTTACTTTGTGCCTGCCCATGGGGAAGGAGCAGGAAATTATTGTATGTTTGAAGATTTGGTTTAGGGGTTTGGTGATCCAAAGAACAAAATGATCTCCTGAAGTTTAGTTCTGTTAGTGAGTTTGTTCTCTAAGATGGGAAAGTAAGAATGTCCACAGAGAGAGAAAGAGAAAGCTGGTATATATATATCCACTGTCCTAATTTTGTTTATAATTTTAAGTACATGGTTTCCTACTACCATCTACTTAGACTCTGAAGATGAGTTTTGCAACCTTATTATTAAAAATGGGGTTAATTGTGCTCCTTCGTTCCATTCTGTTGCAGGATCGCTAGGTAATGCGCTCGTGTCATGCCTTTGAGTGCTTGATAAGTATCATCTCCTGGTACTTCTCTCATTCTTGTTCTATCTTTAGAAAAGTATCTTGGCAAACATAGTTAACCCCAGCTCTTCCTATTTGGGGGGGGTGGGGGGAGTGCATAGGACCTGAAATGTTTCTGTGTTAAGTTGGATGACTGAAACTCTATAAATAAATTTGTAAAGATTCAAGGATAAATATAAGGAAAGAGTGTTCTAGATAGAGCTTACAATTCCGGAGGTAGAAAACACTTGTGTGACCTGAGCACGGTACACAGGAACGCTGTTTGTAATGTCACTGCAGAGACAATTAGAATTCAAGCCACATAATACAAGTTTTGTTTTTATTCTAAGGATACCAGTAAGCCATGGAATTATTTCAAATAAAGGTGTGACCTGATTTCTATTTTAAAAGGATCACTCTGGTCTCTGAGGGAGGAAGG
Source organism: Nesogale talazaci (assembly GCA_004026705.1). Taxonomy (NCBI): domain Eukaryota; kingdom Metazoa; phylum Chordata; class Mammalia; order Afrosoricida; family Tenrecidae; genus Nesogale; species Nesogale talazaci. Next base: position 83,897 of record PVJH01002349.1, on the reverse strand, counting down.
AATTGGGAGGACAAAGTAGAATCCATACGGCCTGAAAGAGTCCCAGGGAGAGATATGACGGATTTTATTGTTTCATGAAGATGGTGTGCAATTTAACAGAGTGAGAGGCATGTTTTCTACTGAGTGCTAGGGGCATGTTGATGTACTCAGTGTAGGGAGTGAGGAGAAATTGGTTGTACAAGTGACTCACAATGAGTTTGGTCATCTGACTGGATGATGGAGCCTTCTAGTAAATTAGGGGAAGTCAGGTAAAGAAAGTGGTTCAGTGATCAAACAAACAATATGTACATTTCTGCTTAATATTTTTTGAATTAAAGAGTCATTTTCTGTTACTCATGTCACATAGTTTTGTTTGTATGATAAAATACCTTATTGCCTTGCCCTATTTATTTTTGTATTATCTATGGCTGCTTTCACACGGTAATTACAAAGTTGATTAGTTGTGATCACAATTTAATGGCCACAAAGATGAAAATATTTGTTATTTGTCTCTTTCAACAACAAGTTTGCAAGTCTTGCACTGGTGCATAAATTCTGAAAACCATTCTCATCTCCAGATAGTCTCTTCCGCTTAGTGTTTCTGTGGCTGTAAATCTTTGTTAGCATAGAAATTCCCATCTTTCTCCAAAGAAGCCATTGGTAGAGTTAAACTGCTGAGTTCAACAGGTAACTCACGAGACCAGCAGAGACCCTTGCTTCAGAGCAGTGGTTCTCAACCCTTTCATCCAGTTCCTCATGTTATCATGACCCCCCCCCCACAACCATAAAACGATTTTTGTTGTTATTTACTAACTGTAATTTTGCTACTGTTATGAATCAGGAAATCCTTTAGAAAAGGTTGTATACCCCTCCCCACCCCCACCCCCCGAAGGGGTTGTAACCCACAGTTTGAGAACCACTGCTTTATAAAGCTTTGACATTTTATGGAGTGAGATAGTCTCACTCCCCATTTTTTGAATTAGTTCATTATTCTGATATTCTAACCCCTTTCTGACCATTTAGTAATATTTTTCTAATTATTTTATTGGGGGCTCTTACAGCTCTTATAACATTCAATACATCATTTGTATTAAGCATATTTGTACACATATTACCATATTCATTTCATAATATTTTCCACCTGAGCCCTTGGTATAAGCTCCTCCTTCTCTCTCCCTCCTTTTTTTAATGAATCATTTTATTGGGGCCCTATACAACTCCCATGATAACCCATACATACATCAATTGTATACAGGCCACATATACACACTTAATGCCATCATCACTCTCAAAACATCCTCCATCCAGGCCCCCAGTATCAGCTACCTATATTTCCCTTCCTTCCCCATCTCCCCCAAGAATCCTTAGTAGTTTACAAATTGTTGTTATTTTCTTACAGTACACTGTCCAGTGTGTCCCAACACTCGCTTCCCTCTTGTCCATGTCCCAGAAAGGAGGCTACATATAGACTCCTGAAATGAATGGTTCTCCCTTTCTATTTCACCATCCCTCCACCCTCTTGGTATTACCACTCCTATTACTAGGCTTGAGGGATCATCTATCCTAAATTTCCCATGTTTCCAACTTCACTGTACATCCCTGGTCTACCTGGATTTATGTGGTAGAATTGGGATCATGATAGTGAGTGGGAAGCAGCATTTGGGAACTAGAGGAAAGTTGCATATTTCATTGCTACTACCCTGTATCTTAACTAGCTTATCTCCTCTTTGCAACCCCTCTGCAAGAGGATGTCGCTTCATGTACTGATGGGCTTTGGGTCCCCAATCTGTACTCCCACTCATTAATAATGATATAATTTTAGCTCTTTGATGCCTGACACTGGATCCCTTCACCACCTCGTGATCACACAGGCTGGTGTGCTTCTTCCGTGTGGGCTTTGTTGCTTCTGAGCTGAATGGCCGCTTGTTTACTCAAGCCTTTAAGACCCCAGATGCTATATCTTTTGATAGCCAGGTACCATCCACTTTCTTCACCACATTAGATTATGCACATATTTGTCTTCAGTGATCATGTCGGAAAAATGAGCATCTTGGAATGCGAATTTAAGAACAAAGTGTTCTTCTACCGAGGAAGTACTTGAGTGGAGATACAATGCCCACCTGCTAGCCTACTACTAACGCTATACGTATGCACATTTGTCTATTTCCCCATCGTCACTTATGTACATACTTGTATTCGAACCTCTATAAATGCCCATTATCCCCCAGTTCCTTCCTCTATTTCCATTTGGTTCCCTCTTGTCTCACTATCATGCTCAATCTCCATTTGGGTTTCAGAATTTTCTCTCTGTTACATTAGTCTTAATCAATCCCAATCAGACTTCTCATCCACCTGTCACTGATTTGGTATCAATTGTTATTGAAGAAACGGGGTCAAGATTATACCCTGTCAGACACAAATACACCAATGCAAAGCACTAAGAGTGTGCAAAAGAGCGTGGAGTCACAGATGGAGTGACAAGGATATACTTTGGGGCCAGGGTATGGCACCCCGTCCAACTCAACCAGGGGATAGTCCTGGAGGTCAAGTATAGACCTTGAACTTTATACAGGTTTTATATTGCTATTATTTTTGTTATTCTTTTACATATATGTATAGCACAATGAGGGGTTTTCTTGCTGTTGTTATCATTGTTTTATTTGCTTCAATTGCTTCATTTCAGGAGGCCTTTTTTTTGTACATATTGTTACCTCTGCAGGCCTATCTAGACAAGATAGGCTGAACAAAGAGTTTGGAGGCAAAAATTTCAGGACTGGTGGTTCCGGAGTATGGGACATGAGAGAGGGGGAGGAGAGGGAAAGGAGGTGATGTCGACCAGCCACTTAGTAATTTTGATCTCTTTTTTCCTCATTACGTTTTCTAGTTTAATTATCTCCATCTGGTAATAGTGAGCTTTTCTTAAACCGAATGTTTCTCCTTTCCTCTATCTTCTCATTTTCTGCATAGTTCATAGTATTACATATTTCAGGTATCTGCATACGTCCCACCTCATGGAGAAAATTCCCCTCTTTATCATAGTGCCCCAAACACAATCACAGTTTTCTATCTTACTTTTGTTACCAGCAACATTCAACCTGTTTTATATATTTCTCTCTGTGTTTCTCAGCCTTGAGCATGCTAGTTCCATACAGGCTGGGTTCAGACTCTATTATTCACGGGCACATCCCCAGTGCCCAGATCTCTGTCTGACCTGTAAGAGGTGCACCCGTAATGTTTGCGGAATGCCTGGATCTGTCCATTATCTTTTCTCCTTAGGAGAATTTATTACCATCTATACTGTCAACTACTGTTTCTAGTAAGAAGATGCTCAACAGCAAATAGCTCCATATTCTAAATTTAATCATGATCTACATTTATTAATCTACTACAATACCTGATTTGGCATTTCTCCTACATATTTTCTACTTCCATTCTGTGCTCCAGAAAGTTGAAATGAACTGGTTTGGATGTTGCTAAGATATCGTGGGTTTCCTGTGCTTATTCTGTGCTTTGCTTCTCTCCTCCTACCTGACCATTCCTCCTGGATCAAGTGTCCTTCCTTCTTGTTTCCCTTCTCAGACATCGCCAGCTCTGTCCAACCTCTAAGAGAAAACACAGGCTGTGTCCTCTTACCTCAGCCCAGGGGGAGGGAGTGTTACCACCCTTAGTGGTAACTCAGGATACAATGGTACCTCCACCCTTCTCAGATCATATAGAAAGTGGCAATGTATTGGGATAATGTTACTCATAAATTATAATTCCTATGTTTTACGGTGTGGCATGACAATAGCAATGTGATGCAATTCACAAAATTGAAATTTCACCTTTAAATTACAGTAGTGTACAAATGAAACCCCGAGTATGTGAAGTACTGTAATGACTGAAGACAGTGCTTAGAGCACACTGTTGTTGCTGGGTGTCCCAGAATGACTTTTGACACATAGCCGCCTCTGTACAGCAGAATGGGACATCACCAGGTCCTGTACAATCCTCACAATTGTGAAAACTCCACTCTATCAATTCAACTCCTTGATTGTCTTCCTTTTTTGTAGCTGACTTTTACTTTGCTAGACATGAGGTCATTTTCCAGGGACAGTTCTCTCCATGACCAAAATATGTGAGATGAAGTCTCACAATCCCAGCTTCTAAGGAACAGTTTGGCTGCAGTTTTCCCAAGACATATTTATTTGTTAATCTGGCAGCCCATGATACTTTCAATATTCTTCACCAATATCATAATTTAAATGCATCAATTCTTTTATGGTCATGCTTATTGATTATGGCACTTTTACGTGCATTTGAGTTGATTTAAAGTACCCTGACTTGGGTCAGACATACTTTAGTTTTCAAAGTCACAACCTTGCTCTTCAGTATTTTAAAGCAGTCTTGTGGGGCAGATTGCCCAATGCAATGTATAATTTGATTTCTTCATTGCTGCTCCCACGAGCATTGAATGTGGATCACAGTCTAGAAAAATAAATTCACTCTCATCAGATAGCTCGCAGGGACCCTAAAGGACAGGGTAGAACTACCCTGGTGTGGGTATGAGATTGTTTTGCTGTTCACGGGTCCCTTATCTGTTTTTGCTTGGGGAAACTGGGGGTTTCCAACTCCTGATCTTGTGGTTAGCGCCTCAAAGGGAGAGTTTGAGCTTTGTAGGTCTACGGACACACATTAGCAGGGCTTGTCCACAGGGAATCATTCTGAGCCAGTATTGACTCAGTAACAGTGAGTTTAGTTTAGAATCTGGGGTTATGAACAGTATTTTTGTTACTGTAAGTAAGATTTATTGATATAACTAATGTTTTTATTTCTATAACTTTGGAACAATTTTAAGTAAATAGAATATATTTCTGCTGAAGTAGAAAAAGAAGCACATAGTCATTTTTGTGTCACCGCCCCCCCCCCCCACCACCCCCCAGACACTGTCGACTGCATTCTCTGGTGATGTAATTGCTCCATTCACGCAATAGTGCCCATAATACTGCTTCAGTCTGGATTGTCTCAGCCAACCAATGCCCTGTCTCATTCATCATATCCATCTGCCATGGGTCCCATCTAAAAGATGTGATTGCAAATTGAACAAATTCTCCATTAGCCATGAGTACCTTGGGAACAAAGATTTTTATCTCTCTTGTTTATTTGCTAAATAGTTGGGGCTAAAACAGTACCTGGAATGCTCTATGGACTCAATAAAATTGTTATGTAAGTGAATTTCCAGATTAGTCTTTTTAGGCTACTATGAGCTTTTTTTATATTTTTGAGTCAGAGAAATTTCCAGGGTTCCTGCTTTTCTGGGATTAGATCGGTCATTCACTACACTACTTTGGGGAGTCAATTGTACCGTGGCCTTTGTTTCTTATTTCCTGCCTGCCTTGATGTCCATGTCTTCATAGGCTCTCGAATATTTTTCTGATAACATTTTAAGTAAAGCACTAAATGTGTGTTTTACAACAACCACATAGTTCAAATGTTTCATGTATAAAAATGATTTTTTTTATTGGTGGGTTCATTATCCTTTCATCTTTTCTACAAGATTTATGTTCTGTCATCTCACTATTTGGGGAAAATAAATTTTCCAAAATATTTTCTACATTTATTGAAAATCATATGGGCAAATGATTTGATGGCAAATCAAATGATTTCCCATATCACTTTTTAATAGTGACGCTAGGTACAAAACCACGAGTGGCTGTTCCTAAAAAGCTACTCATCATTTTGAAGGGAGAAAGGAAATCAGTATGATCAATGTAAATTTTTCTTAGCATATTCTATGTATCAGAAAAAGAGAGAAAAATAATGGATAGCAGGATAAGTATAGTAACTGAAATGTTTTTTCAGGAAAACTTGTCATATTCAAAAATAGTTCTATTAAAATGCTTCTAAGCCAGGTGGTAGCAAAAGTTTTCTGTGAAGAGTCAAAGAATAGTGGGGGTGTGAGGACCATATGATCTCTGCAGCGACTACTCATGTCAGCCCCATAGCACAAGTGCAGCTGAAGATAATGTGCAAACTGTCACAGGGCTCTGTTCCATAAAACTTTATGAGCATGAGAATTGGAATTCCAGATGATTTTTGCATTTCAAGAAGCATGTTATTCTTTTCTTCAAACTTCTAAAACTGTGAAGACCATTCTTCCTTTGTACACCATGCCAGAAGAGGTGTTAGATTTTGTCTGCGTGTTTGGGTTTGACCATCTCTATCCTTTCCCATTAAGTTAATTCCAACTCATAGGACAGAGGAGATGGGCTTCGTCGGGTTTCTTTGATTGTAACGCTTTGTGAAAGCAGCCTGTCACCTCTTTTTATGATGAAGCAATTGGTAGTATGGAACCACAGACCTATCAGTTAGCTACTGAGCCCTTCAATCACTGCGCCACTACAGGATCCTTTCCTAACCTCCCAAGCAGGATAACTCAGCTTAAAAGTCATGTTTCTGGCATTGGTATCCTGTTTGTATCATTGTAGGGGAGGTGGGAGGACTACAAAAGAAAGTTGAGGAAATCTTCCAAGAGAGTTACCCACCACTGCCAACAAATTCAGGAGCCAAAATCAGATCTGCCCCTTGTTGCCAAGAGACTCCAGCTTTTGAAATAGCTGACAGATAAAATAATAGCAATAATTTGAAGCTGATGATTTACAAATAACTTTTAAGTTTCTGTGGGTTTTGTTTTTTTTACACTGAAAGGAATTTGCAGAGTGCTTCATTATTGAAGTTATTAAAATCATCACTATTAGCTATCTTGCTTGTTATATTAGTAAAGAAATGCTAGCAAGTGAAAAAATGAAAATTACGTTGATTTCTCAACTCCCTTTCTGTCTCCATTTGAAAATCATGATTTCTGCTCAACTGTGAAAGGGTTTCTCATCTAAATCTCTGAACAGAACTCCTAGACCTGGGGGGGTCATAAACTGTGTGATGGCAATGGAGAAGACTGCCTTGATGGGCCAGTCATAGCCCATTGTCCCTGCAGAGAAACCTGCCTTTCTGCTTTGCTCTCTGGGAAAGGATGGCTAAAGGTTACACAGTGGCCATGTTTCTCCTTTTCTGATCCTCAGGCTTCCACCCTGAACTTGTTACAATGGCTTCTGGCAGGGAGACAGAGTAGCTGAGTAGAGCAGCGTGCAGAAATAGAAAACTGAAAATCCCTTCTGTTTTAATATTTGAATATTTTCTATGGATCATCGTCACAGAATGCTAAAATGTGATCTTTCACCAACAATTCAAAAAACAATTTTTATTAGACTGCTTTAAGGTGTGGTGTGTACATGTATCTTTATCTCTTTTTGATAATCACCATTCTTTCTGGTAATATTTAGTTTGAATCTTCTGTTAGTGTATTTTCTTGAATTAAACAGCTATGTCTTCCTTTATATTTAGGGAGGGTGGTGCATGAAAGTAAGACAGAGTAAATTTGCTGTCAGTTTGAGTAAAATTAAAGCTGCACCAGATAGAGCTTTCTGGATAGCCAAGCTGAGATTTAAATGGCAATATGCCACTTAGGATGACCCTTATGATCTTGGGCAATTAACTTAAACAGCATCTCTACTTCCTCTATAAAATGACCACATTGATAATAATGAAAATATTGATAGTAATGATACTATGAAGGGTTTTTTTACATTTTTAAAATAAGATTTCATGCATTAAGCCAAGTGCTGCACTAAGAACAATTTCTGCACAGAAGAGAAAAAAAAAACCCACCCCATCCCAGAAAAGATGTAACTACTGACACAACGTATGTATGTATACATTATGATGAGTGCTATATGAGTCCCCAATAAAATGAATTTAAAAAAAAAAAGAAAATACTTCTGGAATGAATTAAACAATGAATGAAGTCTGCTGGGGCCTTAGCAAGGCATCAAGAAATGTCATCAATCTTCCCTCCTCTCCCAAATGCACTCAATATTTACAAGATATTCATCATGAGTATATAAATATGAAGACCATGGCTTCTTGAACCACGGATTGCCAGAGTTACCCTGCCTGAATGTCCAGCGTCATCCTTACATGAATGCTGTGGCTACACAGGCCAATCGGATGGTTGCTGCAAAGATGCTAAGACAACGCATCCTCTCCTTCCGGTAGTTTTCTTTTTGAATTGCAGGCCCAGGCCCTTGACTGTGTAGTAATGCAGAGTGAGGCTTTCCACCAGCAATTCCCTTTGATAACTGGACAATTCTCGAAGATTGCTGAGACCAGGCCCCGTTTCCCACATGGATCCATAGGAACAATGCTGCCAACTTGAAATCTATCAGAACCCTCACGATAAGGAGCCAAAGGAAAGGGCAGTTGTTAAGGCAGCACCTAAACGTCTTCTGTGCCTCCAACATGCTGGCTTAGGGCTCTGAGGCACCCTGGCCCTGGGTGTCTTCTCTGATCATGTTCGTTGAGTGCTGCAGAGTGCAAAGCCCTGCAAGAAGCAGTAAAGCCACCGCTCACAAGTTGGCATTCAGGAGCTCTTGCTTCAGTCATGGCTGTAATGAAAAGAATGTATGTGACATCCATGATGCAGTCACTCCCAATACTATTGAGTTCATAGAATTTGTTTTAATCCTGACTGACCTGTAACCCAGTAACAAGAGAAGGCTGTTCTTTTCCTCTGACCGCACTTATTAGGGGCAGAGGCAGGGGAAGAAAAATCCTTGAGGGAAAAATGAACAATTTCTCAATTTCCTCGCTGGAACAGATAAGTATTCAAGGACGAGGTGTTTGTTTATAAGTATCACCCCTATTTTTGGTAAGCTATTTATGTTCAATTTTAAGTTTTGAATATGCAGTTTCATACCTACAAACAAAAAGGCTGATGTCAAATCCAGAGGTTCTATCATAATCTGAAGCATACTGAAAGGGGGCTGCCCTGCATCTCGTTACAGGACACCCTGCGTAGCTATTAGTCAGAGCTCATCCTGTGACCTGGGGACCACATGAAGTGTCTGATAGATTCAACTATTCAGTCCTCCAAGACAGCAAGGAAGTAGGAAATAATTTTCCTATGACAGCACAGGAAGCGGAGGCACAGAGAGGGGAGACTATCTGCTCTGAGTGATGCATAAACTGAACATAATATTTTTTCTTCCAAACTGGGAGTTTTGGAGGGGGGGTTAGGAACTAGGATAGCATGAGTGATTTACAGAGCAGCAGGGGTAACTTGAGAGTGTCTTGAGAAAAACACTATGTGTCTGTGGCAGTCATGTGCTCATGTTAATTTTATGATTGAAATATAGGGGTGGAGTCTCGCCTGTTAATCTGGAGATAGCCATTGAGTAGCCGATGAGGCCTCTATGTGGGCATGGCTTTCACCTGAGACTTCTGGGAAGTCTCGCGATATTTCCCTCGTGAAGATGAGAAGCTATCTTCCCCAGTTGTTGTGAGTTAGTTTCAGAGATGATTCACCACAGGCAACACAGAACGGCAGCATCTGGGAGGCTGGAGTAGCTGGTGGAGAGTCCACACCGTTTTACCCTGATGGAGCCGGATTTCTGAGGCTGAGGCAGTCACATGGAGGCCTCTGCAAATGATGAGTTGCTTCTGCCACCACGGGGTGCTATTGATGGACACTGAGCCCTGGAAGCGAAGAGCCATGGGGAGACCCCTCTCAGTGCCAGGACTCTGTACCCACTGACCTGTGACTTTGTGAGTCAGAAGGAGACTTTATGGACTGATTTCGGGCATATGGGTTAATATCAGATTTATGACTTTGAACTGAACTGGACTGGGCTGGGATGTTTTCTCAATGTCCTGTTCCTCTTGAATATAAACCCATTCCTTAGAGCCATCTGTGTGTCTTTGAATTTGTTCCTCTAGTCTACCCAGACTAACTCAGTGTCATTCCCTTAAAAGCAGAACAAAACTGCTGCCCATCTGGGTCACAGCCCAACTTGTAACCATTGCACTACCAAAGCCCCAGTCATATACCCTAAGAGCTTATCATTGAAACATCAAGCAACTTAATTCTTGAGTATTGATTTCACCTCTTTCTATAATTATATGTACATTCGCATTGGGCAAAATGTTGAATGTCAATATTGGTGGACTCCTGGAATTCCACCTCCCTCTTCAGTGGAAAAGTTTGAAGAAATCTCTTATGAGATTGCATGTCATCATCGTTTTCTCACTTTTCAACACAGAGTGAATTTGAATTATGTTACATGAAATGGAAATAAAGTTTTATTCCTAAACAAAAGCAGAACAAAACCCAAACAAATTATGTCCGCCCATGTCTCAGACTGTGTTTGCAGGAAAGCCAGTCTAGTCGACCGTCCTATTCCACGATCGGCCTCACTCTTGCCCCCTCTCCTTTGTCCATGCCAGGAACCCACGATCTCTTGGGTTTCCTGCCAAGGGGCCTTCCAGTCCTGCTCATCTTAACCCTACTTCACCGTCTCCAACTCATATGGGGGAATTCACATGATGGGCTTGGAATCATAAACACTTTTCAACTTGCCATTCAGGGAAGAGAACAGACAAACATCTGACTTTGCTGAGAAACAGCGTCAGATGTACCGCTTGGTTTCAAGGAACCTGAGAAACGCTCGAAGGTTGCCAAGTACCTGCTTTTAGCCCTAGCTGTTGAAAATTTCCCCATGAGCAAAAACCTGAACCTCCTGTGAGACCTAGGCCAACAGCAGACATGTTGTCCTCAAACAAATTTTATGTTGGAAAATCAAATTCAAAATGTAAGTATGAAAATAAATGAATACAAATTCAGCTGATTTGCTCCCAAGTTTATCAGTGGTGAGTCACCTATTTTATTGCATTAAAAAAAATCAAATCTAGGGTTGTAATGAAACTACCAGTACAGTGAATTCAGGGTAATTCTTGGGGTGCTCAAGATGTGACTCTCTATCCAGGGACACTGTAGAAAGGTGTTTTCTCTCTCCTTTTATGTATTTTGAGAAAAGCTACCACATCATCTAAACTCCCACAATGACTTGTTTCGCTCCCAATTATTGCAGAGCAAGGAATGCCGTTTTTCTACTGGTGCTGTGCTTGATGTCCCTTCTTCCACACAGGGTGCACATCTTTCCCTTAAGACAGGCATTTAGCTTTTCAGTCTTAACTCTTTGATATTCACATAATATATGAACTTCACATTGCCTTTGAAACTAACTTTATCTAAATATTTCCTGAAAGTTTATGACAAACTCAGAGAATAGGGATGAGATAAGAATCATTCCAAGTGTCTCCAACAACACTTGAAAGAAAAGCCATATAAGCTATATAACTATATAAGCTACTATATAAGCTATATAGCTTATATAAACTATATAACTATATAAACTATATATTATATAGTTATATTATATATAATATTATGTTATATAATATATTATATACATTATATTATAATATATAATATAATATATTGTATTATAGATAACTATAATATAATATATTGTATTACATATAATATATTATAAACCATATATTATATAGCTATATAAACTATATAAGCTACTTTTGCTACATGGATATAGAATTCTTTTATTAATCACCTGACTTATGAAGAAAAATAATGTTTTCTTCAACTTATGTCTGTGAAGTTTTAGATAGAAATGTGCACCATTTCTGTTTTTCAGATTTGTATGCTAATCATTTGAATTCCAAATTATTTTAAACCCATCAATCCATAAAGACATCTTTTTTATAAGGGAATTATTGACACAACCATCTTACTTTAAGAACTGGATTCTTAATATAATTAATTCTTTTCCCCCTTGCATTGTAAATATTATGGAATTGAAGGATGTTGTTTTACAAGTTAGATTGTTTTCTTAATTTATTTTTATAATTCTCTTAATACACATTGTGTTCAAAAGTAGACTTCAATCTAGGTAGTCATAATTTAATAGCTAGCATAGCCCTAATTGAAGAATGAATACATTTATATATCATTTTCATAAGTTTTAGACTGGTTAGACTAGCAGTTCAGGGTAAAGTATCCTTTAAGACAAAGAGTCAGTATGGGATATGCTTCCTCTTTTTATTATTATTCCTTTTGGTTTATTGCTTTATTTTCTATTTGTTCTGTTGTTTTGTTTCTCTATAGAAACAACAATCAGTAAGCATCAGGATCTAATAATTTATATCTTTTTTATATTCCTATTAGAATCAGTTGTGTGGCCAAAAAAAAGTGAGCTTCTTTTAATCAACTTTTAGAGAAATTAAATGCATTTGTTGTCGACTCAAGGCCAATCAAAATTAGAGCCAGTTAATTTGAGTGACTGAGCTTAGTTCTAAGCACTGAATAAAGCTTAGGGAATGTTTAAGAAAAACATATTGCTAATATGGTGACTTGTCAATCAGTATGCAGAATTTGGACCACATGGGGCAGGTGAACTGAGTTATTTGAGGAGAGCAGAGTATATTAATTGAAAAATAAAAGAAACTAAAATAAATTAGAGCTGCTATAAAAAATTTACCATTCATAACTTCATTATGTTTGTGAAGTCATGGTAGCATTGATAGCAGCACCTAAGCCTGTCTAATTTCAGGGGATCAATCTAATCAATATCAAAGCAGATCCCTGTGAAGTAAAGGTCAAACATATTCCCAACCTGCCCATTTTTTTCCCCATCCTGAAAGCAGGCATCCCTTCCATGGCACTCTCTGCTGCTCTGCTAGGTTTGCTTGTCTATGTCCATGACCACACAGAGATCAAAGACAGTATTTAAGGAAACAAGAGTAGACCTTGTGATCAAAATCGAGAGACTGTAACTCCAGGTCAGCTTCAATTTTCTGTATGAGACAACTCTGGCAGTATCTTCAGACCACGCAAGCTTCCTCTCGGCCTCTTGTGTCATATCACACCTCTGCTGGAGGTTCCTTCTCTCTCTCTCTCTCTCTCTCTCTCTCTCTGATTATTTTCTCGTCTTCCTTACTTCTACTTCATTTTGTCTCACACACGTTCCTGTATCCTGTATCCTTGCTTCAGAAACCTCTATGATATTCAGCTGCTTATATCTACAAGGTTAAAAAAAAGTCAATGTCATGGTATGGCTCTCCCAACAAGACCATGAATTGACCAGTTTTCTCTCAGTAGATCTGCATACTCCATCTGCAGATACTTAATGAGCACAGTCTACTGATTAAGCCATGCCAAACATTTACCACCCAAGAGAAGCTGGAAGGGCAAGAAGGGCAAGAAGTAGAAAGTCATTCCTGTGTAAAGCTTAGCCAGGCTCTGTCAATCAACCTGGATCAAAGTAACACACCTCTCGGTGGTGAAAAACGAGGGCACAGGTAATGCCTAAAGGTGTATGGAGGAAATCTCTGACGCTTTTTTTCCTCAAAGAAACACAGCAAAAGCCTATCTAAAGAAACTCCTTTTTACCAAACTGTTTTACCCAATACCCTACTTCCTTCAACACCTTGTTACAAAATTCATTTTTAAGCTTAATGTGTTCAATTATAGACTAAATGAAATTCCTTTCTAAGCTGATAATGGATGTGTATAGCAGTCTGGGAAAATTAATAAAGTACAATTTCACTTTCCTGACACAATAATATATTACCAATCTAATTTGGAATTAAGCTAGTGGTACAGTAATAATTCTTAATTTGTATCCTCTCTTGATGTAAATTAAGACACTCTGGTTTAAATTAAGCACCAGACTGGTCACTGCAGGAATGGCAGTGCAAACCCACCAACTACTTTTCAGAGGGAGCAATCTGCTCCCACAAAGATTTATAGCCTATACGTGATTGGTAAGAGTTTGAATCAACTCAATGACATTGGGTTGTTTTGGGATTTGTTTGGTGTTTTTTTTTTTTTTTTTTTTTGCATCACTGCCCTCTGGTGCTCGTGAGAGCTACCCAGTGCTGCTCCTGAGAGCCACCGCTGGATTTGAACTGCCATGCCCGCAGGTTGTAGTCTCGCACTCAACTACTTATGCCACCGGGGCTCAGCCCTGTTTGTTTTTTATTTAAATCAGAAGTTCTTTTAGGAGGAAGTCTGTTGTTGAGGAGCTTCATGGTGTTTTGCTTTAATTCTGCTACTGAGGAAATGGCACAAGGGCAGACCCTACTCCTCTAACTTCATAGGGAGGAAAGAGAATCCAGCTACACATTTGCTCAAGGATGGTGTCTATGAGGCAGGGTTCAAACATGCCACCTCTCGTCTAACAGCTACTTCAAGCTCGGCAGTCTGCTTCTCTGCTGGGTTCAACAGTTCATTGCACGGGACTCACAAGCAGCATGATATTCAGGATTATGGAGCTTATTAGACAAGCTACAATTTATGTCAAGTTCAGAAATATTATGAGCACAGATATTTTGCCCATCGCCACACCACCCCTTGACCTTGACCCTCCTCAGACAAATGTTACAAAACTCCATTGACCCTGATAGATACCCCAGAGGCACCCCACTCCACAGCCAGCCTCCTGTTCAAAGACATTAGGCTTTACGTTTTCTGAAGGTCCTGAGAGCTGCTATTCTATTCCATGTTACCAGTTTCTATGTATGGATCTCAGATATACTTCTTTATGGACAGTTATAGAATTCTCTTTTGCTGTTTCTGAGTTGACTCACTTTATACCCAACAGAAGGGCAAACTTTTTTAAGGACCCCCCTGAGAGTCCTCTACATCTATCTTCCAGGTCCTACCTACCAATGATATGGGGGGAGTCATAAAGCCTATGAATCCCTAGCAAGTGATTGAACTGTGCCACCCCTGTTATGACAGCTTTTACATTTTCCATTTAAATATTCTGTAGGACACTTGTAAGCCTTCGTGTCTGGTAAATATAGACATATCTGAAAATTATAATTGCTATTGAAATATAAATAAGACTATATAATTCAAATATATATGTAGCTGTGTAACGTCACAGTTTTATTGCAGTTGTTGTTGGGTTGTGGTGGAGGGATGTCACGGAGCTGGTTTCTACTTGCAGTGACCCTGCATACCACTGGGCGAAGACTGGTGCTGGTCTCCCCATTGCTGTTACATTAGAGGCCACTGTTGCAGTCACTACGTCAATCCAGCTCCTAGGAGATTTTCCGCTAATCACTGACTTCTATTTACTGAGCATGGTGGATCTTTCCAGGAGCCAGCCCCTGCTGTTAACCTGCCCTATATATGACATGCATTCTCACAATATGCATTTTGGCTATACCTCTTCCCCAACAGATCTGCCTGTTCCTCTGGCCATGGCACTTTTAATATTGTTTGCCAAGACCCTAGTTCAAACACATCGATTCTTCTTCAGTCTTCATTACTTAGTGTCCAGCCTTCACTTGCCCTCACACACCACTTGCATAGGAGACATTAGTCCAACACAGCTCAGTGGCATTTTTACTCTTTAATAATTTCAGGGGTCTTTGGCAGCAGTGCACTGTGTCATTGGATTATTGACTCCTGCTTCTATGAATGCTGGGTATAGATCCAAGTATTTATCATGATCGGTCTATTTGTGAAGAGCTGGTCTGTTTGTTTCTTTGTCTTGGCATTGAGTTATAACCCATACTGAAGGTAGCAGACTTTAATCTTCAAGTACTTCAAATCTTCCTTACATTCAGCCAGTCAGTGTTGGTATCTGCAGAGTATTGCCTGTCACGAGACGTCCTCTAATCCCGTTGCAAGTGGTTCTTCACATAGCCCAGATTCTCTGGTTATGGGCTCAGGATAAAAATTAGAAGGGTAGAGGAAAAGGATACAATCCTGACACAGCCTTTCTGAATTTTAAACCATGTAATAGTCTCCTATTCAGTTCAAAAGTTATTTCTTGGTTTATGCACAGCTTATGCATGGATATGATTAAATTCTAAAACTCTCATTCTTCTCAATGACACACATAGCTTGTTTAGGTCCACATAATAGATTGCTTACAGTCAGTGGTCAAATAAGTATCTTTTTTATTCTGTCCTTTCAACCACGATCCTTCTGACCTCAGGAATGATACTTCTCATTCTCTTCTGAATTCACGTTTCATTTCTGGTAGCTCCCAGTTGATATACTTCCGCAAGCAGTTTTGAATTGATGCCATCAAAATTGAATATTCATGTTCTATTAAGGATAGTGTTCAACAATTTTCATGGTCAGTTTGATCACCTGTCTTAGGATGGGGAAAATATGTATATCTCCTAGTTGGTTGATCAGCTAGCTTTCTTACAAACTTTGGGGCTTACATGAGTAAGTCCTTCCAGTTCTGCATCAATTTTTTTTTTTTTGCCATCACTGTCCTCTGGTGGTTGTGGGAGCTACTCAGCCTTGCTCTGCTGGATTTGAACCATCAAGCCAGTGGGCCGCAGTCCCGCACTCAACCACTACGCCACCAGGGCTCAGCTCCTGCATCAATTTTTTGATACACTTCCAATAGTATTCCATCCAGGCCCAGAGCCTCGCATTTCACTAAGGAATCCAAGATTCCCTTGATTTCTTCCTTGAAAACCATCATTTCATTATCATATGCTACCTCTGGAAGTGGTTGTCCTTTGACCACTATTTTTGGTAGAGTGAATCTGTGCATCCCTTCTATGTTTGTTTGATATTTCATGCATCTTTCAATATTTCAACTGGTGCCTGAGTTTTTCTCCAGTTCTGGCAGCTTAATGTATACTCTACGTGTTCTTTCCCTTTAGGTTCCTAACTTCAGGTCCATATTGTATCACAACGCTCTTAGTTTGTCTTCTAGAGCTGACCTTTGAAAATTTTATTCGGATCTTTTACTTAGTGAATTTAACATTCACTTTTGTTACTTTATATTCCAGAGCAAATTTCAGAGTCTCTTTTTCACATTTAATTTTGTCCATTATTGCTTTCCTGCCTTTTAAATAATCTTTTGCTTTTTTCATGTCTGTTGTTCTTAATGACATCTATCAAAGTGTTTGATCATCAGTTATTTATGTACAATGTATCCAATCTGTTCTTAAGACTATCCCTAAATTCTGTATTTAACATTATATTTTGACTCCCATGGACTTGTTTTAATTTTCTTTGATTTCAGCCTGAACTTGCATATAAACAATTGATAGTCTAGGCTGCAGTGAAAACCTGGTTTTGTTTTGGCTTATGATGTAAGGCTTCTCCGTGGTCTCGTCCCAAAGATGCATTCGGTTAGACTTTTGTGTATTCCACTAGCTCAGAACCACTTGTTGAGAAACCATTTTTGTTGTCGCAGAAAAGGGACAGGTCAAAAGAAAGTCAATGGCCTTGCAAACTTTCATAACATGATACTTCTTTCTGTCCCCACTGCCACATTTTCCCAATGCTGATCCTTCCTTTGTGTTTCCAGCATTCACGTTCCAGCCACCATTGCTTAGCAGGGCACCTTAATAACCTGCTTGAGCAATTTCAGACCAAAGAACTTTGTTTAATTCTTCAATTTCTATATCATTGAATTTCCAAATCATTGGTTAGCACATAAATGTGAACAATAATTGTATAACTGGACATTCCTGTAGGCATGGAGATATTAGCCTATCACATGGCATTGTACTTCAAGATACAACTTGAACTGTTCTTTTTAAGAAAATCAATGTGATACCATTCCTCCTGAGTTTGTCCTTTCTAACATAATAAATCCTGTAATTACCCAATTCAAAATGGCCAGCACTAGACAGCTTCAGCTTACTAATGCTTAAGATATTGATTTTAACTATTCCATTTCATTTACAAATTAAAAAAAAATTTTTCCCCATTTCATTTTTTATGACTTCCAAATTTCCTAGATTCATTCTTTCTTCTTTGTACATGTTAAGTTCCACTTATTCATGCGTGTGCATGCCTGTGTTTTACCCTCTGTTTCCCCTCATGCTCTATCAGGAAAAGAAGGTCTCAAAAGCTTTGTTCCATCCATGTTGTTAAGGTCGATTCTACTCTGAGGAGATAGATTATCCACAATGGCATTTTGAGTGCCTGCCAACCAGAGGGGCTCATCCTCTGGCACTAGATCGAACAATGCTCTGCTGTAATTCATAAAGTTTTCAATGGTTCATTGTTCAAAAGGGGACAGCCTTTCCTTCATTCTAATCCAATTCTAGTCTGTAAGCTCTGTTGAAAGCTGTCTGGTGTTTGAAATACTTGTGGCGTAATATCCAACAGTGTTGCAACACACAAGGCCCGACAGTATGACAAACTGACAGATGAGTGGTGGTTATTACATTTAGTATTAATATATATGAATATATATGCACCTATATAATATTAGAGAATTATATGTCATACCATACTAACTATATTACATATTCATACAAGACTAGCAATATTATTCATGAGTTTTTTAAAATATTATTCAATATTATTCATGTTAATAATGATATTTCATCATTCATGTGTGTACATTAATTATATTTGTTTGTAGGAAAGAAGCTATAAGAGCTACCTATTATTAGTAACGTATCTTATGAGTATTCTGAATATCATAGTAAAAGTATGGGCATAGCACTAGTGGTGCTTTGTAACTTTGATTTGTCTGCCCTGTCTCCAGGAGCAATGTGGTTTTGTTCCACATGAGATTTGTTTATGAGATCATATTCAGATGTAAATGTAGATCACTTGATCTGGAGACAAAACTCATAGTTAAGTATAAATCTCTGTCAATGAATCAGGTAGGATAATAAAATATTTCCGAGATTATACATTATGGCCTCCTAGTAATTGGCAAGGGAGCCCACCACGAACCACCATTTTGCTGGTATCCATCAGTTCTCATAATGATCACAATATCCTTAGTCATCGTTGCACGATGCATTCTGAACCAAGCACATAACCTTGGTCAATTAGTGAAATCACCAGCAACCTTACCCCAAAATACGAAGACTTGTATTATTTGAATAGCCTTCCTGGGGGCTCTGATAAATATCATTTTCACTTTAAATTTAAGGACTTGAAATGTAAAACACTTAAGAACTAATTTGGTCTCCTCTGAGTATGCTGAGAAATCAAACAAGCTCTGCTTTGACTTTATGTTTGTGTTTGTTGATTCCAATAGTGGCTAGCATCCAGAAGCTCCCTGCAGCCTCCGTTCTGACAGACATCAACTTCCCGATGAAGGGACGGAAGGGGATGGTTGACTGGGCAAGGAACTCAGAAGACAGAGTGGTCATTCCAAAAAGCATTTTCACCCCTCTGCCATCCAAAGGTAAAGATGTAAAATGCACTGGATTGTGACTGAAGCAGCTTCTTCTGAGATCATTTTAGGAGACACGACATGTAAAATTCCTTACATTAATTCGAGAATTAGTCAAGAATCATGATTGCAACGCAATTGTGTAAAAGTCATAGAAAACTTGCAGTTGATCCAAATGTACTAAAAGCCAGCATCTGTTCAATTTTAGAAGCTTTTGGCTGTAGACTTCTTGAGTAATAGTAGAAATTTCATATGTGAATATAGACTTGTCAATTAATCAAGTGGAGTAATAGAAATAGTTCATATTAAGAAATCATCAGTAAGAATCGATTCATTGGCACCTGGAAACGCAACAAGTCTTACTTGGAAGTTTGTCTAGCTAACTTAACAGTTCAGAGGAGGATTGACTTTCCTTATCCATATCATTAGAGATTTAGCTTTGTAGCATAACTGGTCGAGGGACCCTGCTTTATGATACAGAATCATCAACATCTATAGCCATCTGTTCAGAAGGTAGATGCCTATCCTGTCCTGTGTATAGTTAGAAAGATTTTTTTTGTCTCTCTAGATTCTTCTTTGCATCAGTAAGTATACTATAATCCCCTTATAATGAAGAGATTAGTGTTTTATAAAATAGTATTTTCTTGCTATTTTTCTAATTTATTAAAAATGTATTCTTTCTAGAATTAGATGATTCATCTGTATTTGTTCTTGGAGCAGTCCTGTACAAAAACTTGGATCTTATTTTGCCCACTTTGAGGTAAGGTACCAAATCATAAAATGTTGTAATCTATGTAAATTGTTCTAAAACTGTGATTATAGTTTCTTCTTGGAAAATAGTCAAACAAGCTTTACTAAAGTTAAGGGTTTTTTTTTCTAGATGAATAGATAATACCAATTTAATGAACAGGTTATTAGCATATTATTCATTTCAAAACAATTAGAAAAGACAATTTTGGTGTCTGATTATAGCTCTGAAACTTTTTGTAAGTAATCACAATTTGCCTCCAGACTAAAAACAAAAAGAAAAATGCCTCAAAATTTTGTAATAGAATGGACCTTTTTATACAATTGATCTGTCTCCTTTATTTGTACTTGATGGTATGGTGCATCAATGTTCTATGAAATTAAAGGAGTGACATGATGTCTGGGAATACATGAGTTTTGTTCCTCATTTGTTCCTCATTTGCACAAGATCTCAATTTTCTCCTTAATAAATTTCCAGTCACAGTTACAATAAGGGGGGAAATGCCATTGTTCAATTAAAGGTCTATTTTTGAAAGAAAAACATTGATTCTCTTTTCTCCCAGACATTAAAGGAAATAATTGCAAATAGTGATTCTACCACTATAAATTTATTTGTTCTACTGTCTTAACTACTTTCCCAAGCCTCACAGAAATCAACATTTATGTCTATTTAGGTAGAGAGATCCCTCTTGACTACCTGTTTCATCCATGTCATTTTATTCTGGGGAACGGACACTAGGCTGTTTTTCGGTCGAACACAGTCACTTGTGCCCAGGCTCAGGTTCAATGCTCAGCCTCATGAATAAGGTTTCAAGATTTTAGGGAGGAAGGACTGTGAATGAGGTTCACAGGTAAACCAAGAGCATCGCACATCATCTAATAAATAAAAAAAACAATTAGAGTTCAGTCCAGCAGAAAAGTGCTGCAGTGAATAGTTATGATTTATGGAGAAAATATTTCTGGGAGAAGCATTTATTATTAGTATAATCAGTGAGTCATGAAGAGTTCTGAGTTTGAGACAGATTCTCCTTCAATCAGAAAGGCAACCAAGGGAAGGTATAAGGAGATCTTTGTTTATCTGCTTTTGTTTTTATTTAATTCCCATTTCCTGTGGGTGGAATGTGAGTATCTTGAATGTAAATGAGTTCATGTCTGATGTAGTGTTGGTTACGTACATATTTTAAAATGCCTACCTTTGCTCCCATTTTTCTCCAACGGCCTTATGAAAACACATTGACATACAAAGAAGTGCTAAGCTTAGCTGTTTTCTGATCATCAAAGTTTGACATATTTCAATAAGTGGGTATTAATTTTGTCTTCTAAGTATTTTGTGCTATATACTAACTTGAAATCGGGCTTCTAAAATTTTGATTTCAATTTTAATGACAAGACTTTGATAAACATGCTCAAGTCACTGGTCATGTTTCGATATGGGTACATTTCTGCTTCTCTTCCAACTATAACAGAGAAGCCCATTGATATGATACTGAGCTATGCAATCATCATCTGGGAAGAATGACTTGGCTTATGAATCAGTGTCCCTTCTCACTGCCTGTCAGAGTTGCATGTCCCTCGCTCAAATTTTGCATCGCGATGAACTCATTCACCTGTACAAATTGAACCTACACAAAAAATTCAGGACATTGGAAATTGATCTAGGAACACCTGCTTTTACAAGAAATGCTATAATTAAATTGTTTAATGTTTGAGCAGTGTTTATCACAGCACAGAAAGTGGTCACTTAGAGTTAGTGGGCAGGGAGGAATGAATACTACAAGGAGGAGTCAAAAGGGGTTTTTCCAATCTCACCTGTGACACAAATAGTCTTGAGTACAGCCTTGAACTTTTTAAAAAATTTTCTTTATAGTAAGTATAATGTAGTGCTTGAATTCAAAAGGTTTAAATTTTTTTGCAAATTCAAAAAGTCCTGTTTTTATTGGAATAAAATTATACAGCTGCTGACACAGTCTCTAAAATGAAACCCTTAGAAAATTAGATATAAGAATTATGACTATGGGCCTGAGCCCCAGCGGCATAGTGGTTGTGCGCGGGACTGCAGCCCACTGGGATGGAGGTTTGATTCCAGCTCCACGGAGCAAAGTCTGGGCCTCCTACTTCCATCACCTGAGGGCAGTGATGCCAAAAAAAAAAGAATTATGACTATGTAGTCATATTTATGAAGTTCCTTGCTAACCCAAATAATAGAGGTTTGAGCACACCAGTTGCTTCACTGCCAATAATGTGACAATATGTTTCTTTGAAGATTATGGCATTGGAAATATTAAAGGGTAGTTCTACTTTGCCCTACATGGTCATTATGAGTCTGGATGACCTCAGATGGCAATGAGTTTGATTTTCGTTTTGGATACACATTTATTCTTTCTGTACGTATGTTAATTTGGAAAATGATTATAACAGAAAATTGTACTTTCTAGGAAAATTATGCTCACATTCTGATTCATTGACCATGATTAATGACTCTAGAATGCTCAATGAGTAATGACTGAGAAACTGTGTTCACATAACTGTTTTTTCTTGAGAGCATTCCTTAAATAACCATTTAAATAACGAGCTCCAAAATATTTAGTTTTATTATAAAAACATTTTGCATACAAAGGAATGAAATACATATAGCAACTGTCTTGCTGTACATTTTTGATGATAGGTTGAACAATACAGTAAAAGAAGTATCTTATTTTATATGAGCATATTAATATAAAAATTTGCTCTTTGTATTTAGTTAATATTTATTAAGTATTTCCTAAGTGATCATTTTACTAAATATCTTCTGACGTTTCTGGGGTCAAGTTTATGAAACACAAAAAATGTTGGATTTGCTGTAGTATTTTTAGAAATTTTTTATTTTCATATGATCATTTTCAAAACAATATTTTGTATAATTTCTCTCATAAGCATGATGAAAGCTTGACATAATATTTTGAATAGGTATAATTTAGATTTTTCATTTATATAAAAATAGGTATAACTTTGGTGACCTCTCATTTAGATTTGTTTTTTCTTCTCTTTTGTAATGTGAATCCACATACTCTTCAAGCTTCCATGCTTATGTTCCTATTGACTTTCTTCCTTTTTATGATTTTGCCCCTGTAATGGAAGGAAATAATATTCTACTCAATTCTGAACTAAATGTGTCTTATTTGTGACCTCTCATTTTTGTGGTTCTTCACAGAATTATGTCTTACAGTTAAATTTTATAGAACCATATTAGTGTTACAAGCTCTCTTAATAATCTGAATCTTGAACTTTCATTTTACAAATGAAAAAACTGAGATGTTCTCGCTTAAGGATTCTTAAACCAATAATATAGGGCTAGTCAGTGACTGAGTTATAATCCAACTCAGTCTTTTGTCTGCCCAATTCTTTCATTATATCTAGCTGTCTTTAGAACTGTCAGCCTTTATTCCTTTAAGCAATACAAACCATATCTCTCCTTTATGCTGTGTGAAAACACATGTATTTTCTGTAGAATATATTGTAAGACCCATGAACTGGCTGTAGAAAGACTAAAATCTTCCTAGTAACCCCAGCATAGGCTTCAGAGACCCAACACGTTAGCTGTCTCTCTCCCTCTTTGGCAAGGCCATTTTTGGTTCTGAGAGATAAGATGGTCTTTGACACAGCCATCAGTCTCACAGTGCAGGTGGGGCCTTGTGAACAGTGAGACCCTCCACCCCTAGTTAAAGTGTTCACAAACACCCATAGTCTGGTGTATGCCAGTTTGGCAAGATCAAGAAGCTCTTAAAAATGGATTGTGATTGACATAGTAATTTGACTCATAAGAATTTATTTCAAAGAAATGATTTTTTAAAAATCATGCTACCATGCACTCAAGCCAAGGATGTGTCAGTTGTAAACCATCCTTTCTGTAATTTGCTTAATAAATGAAAGTGTTAGTTTTGTGAGAAAGCCACAAAAACATGTGGATGATGTATAATTTTCATAGTAGGATATTTGGAAAATATGTAGTCCTGTAAAAAAATTGGAAACCTTTTCATGTTGCTTTGAGCATTTAAAATCTTTTAAAGAATTTAACTGCAAAATATGCAAATTCCTATGTAGCAATAAATTACCTGAGAAATACAGATGAACAGAAAAACTATGACCATCTCATAAGCCAATAGTAGTTTAAAATTATCTCCTGAAAATGGAACAAATTTCAATAATGCAAAATCACATGAGTTTGCTGTCAAGTGCTCTGACTTAATATAGATAAATGATGCTGAAATTTCTTCATATTTAGAAAATGGAACTCATTTGAGTTCTTAATATTACAGGAATTAAAAGCAAATGGGAAAAGCAATTGGACTAAATAATCTTGGAAATAATAGAAAAACGAAGACATAATCACTTTCTCAACAGTGCACTCTAAAAGCAATCAACCTGAAGTAATCAGCTTTTTCAAGCTATGCTCTTTAGTTTCAAGTCCTACACATGAAAACTTGTTTCTTTACTGTGCATTTCCAGTAGGACCGAGTATGACAGTCTGTCCATTTTATAATCTTCAATCATGTACACATTAGGAATTAAAACTATTTGTGAGACAATATATTTGCATAGATGCTGTCAGGTGCCATCAAATGTGTTATTGACTGTACAGACAACGGAAGGAAAGATTGCCCGTTTCTGCACTATCCTAATGACCTTTGATATCTTTGAGACCATTGTTGCTCCTATTGTGTCAATCCATCTCAATGGAGGCTTGTACTTTTCCACAGAGCCTCAACCAAACATGAAGCTCCTATCCAGGGGCTAGTTCCTGAAGAGAACAGGGCCAATGTACATAAGACATAAGTGTCATCATGCTGCTCTCCAAAACACCAACCTGGTGACACTTCTTTCCAAGTAGATTTGCCTTTTCTTCAGGCAGTTTGGTATATTTAATATCCTCTGCCAACATTATAATTCAGAGGCATCGATTGTTTTCCATATCCCATGCACCTGTGCACTCATTCTTATTGAGTTGATTCTGACACATAAGATGACCTGTGGCAGGGAGTCTCTGATGCTGGAACTCTCTGGTAGTAGTCGAAAGCCTCACTCTTCCCCCTGTGGAGTGGCCAGTGGTTTGGAACTGCTGGCCTTGTGCTTATCAGCCCCATGCATGACCACTACACCAGCATATGCAGTGATTTAAAATAGCATGACTTGGGTTCAGCTTGTGTTAATCCTCAAAGAGATATCATTATATACTCTCAAGAGGCCTATTTTCCAAGTGCAATAAGTTTGGTTTTTTTTTTAATTATGTGACTGCAGCTTACATTGGTGTTGACGTTAAATGTCAGTGGAGGGAAATCCTTGACAACTTCAATATTTTCTGAAGTCGTCATACTTTTGCTTATTGATTGGCTGTGAGGACTTGTTTTCTTTATTTTTAAGGTATAATTCATGCTGAACCCCATGCCTTTGATCTTCATCTAGAATGCTTCAAGCCCTCTTCATTTTCACCCAGGAGGGTTGGCTTACCTTCATATTGAATGTTGATAGTCATCCTCCAACAGGGACACTACTTCCTTCAATCCTATAGTCCAGTTTCTCAGATTATTTGTTGGTGATACAGTTTGACTCTGAGAAAATAATACAGCCTTGGCACATACTTTTACTAAATTTCAGTAATTCAGTTTAAGTCCAATATTCCTCACTTGGCCTATGTATAGGGGTGCAGGAGCACAATAAAATGTGCTGAAATTCCTATTCTTTGCAATGTTATTCACAGTTTGTTTTGCTCCTGGTGGTTGAATGTCTATGCATAGTCAATAATATAAATATAAATATTTTTTCTGATATCCTTTGCTTCAGTCAAGATTTAACTGATTTCAACTGATGTTTCTCCTCAATTTGTCATTCATGGCATATATTTGGCTTGAATTTCTGGAAGTTTCCTGTCAATTTGCTGCATACTTTTACAATTAGCTCCAGAAATGTTTACCTGTATGTGATAATAATTGTATTGTTCAATAGTTTCCGCTTTCTATTGGATTACTTTTCTTTGGAATAGATACAAAGAAGGGTGCCTTCCATTGGTTGACTAGATAGCTATCTTCTGAAATCCTTGGTATAGAGAAATAAGTGAGCTTTTTCAGTTTTGTATCTGTCTGTTGAATTATTTCTGGGTATTCTGTGAATTCCTGGATCCTAGTTTGGCATCAGTGCTTTCAGCACAGTTTAGATTTCTTTCTTCAATACTACTGCCTCTTGATAGCATACTCCTTTCTGAAATGAGTGAGTCTCTACCAGCTTTTCTAGTACTGTGACATCATGTATGTCACTGTACTAACTGTATTATATAATTTTTATTCAATGGATTCCTTCATTGTTGCAATTTGAAACTCAACTGTTTTCTTCATCGATATTTTAGTTGGAATAATGTTGCACATATTCCTCCAATTTTGATTTTCTAATTTCAAGTCTTTTCATAGTTCCTTGTAGTACTTTACTCTGCCTCCTAGAACCATTTAAATATTCTCTTCAGACCTTTTAAGACATCATTTCTTCCATCTTCGTTCATGACTTTATTTTCAAAAGCAAGATTTACTCTATGCTACTGAAATTTTTGATCTGTACTTTCCATCCTGCTTCTTAATAACCTTTTGCTTTTTTTCATGACCAATATTCTTGATGTCATTCAATCACTTGCTTAGCCTTGATCTTCATTATTCAACATGTGAAATATATTTTTGAGATGTTCTATAAATTCAGATGCAATATACACTAAATAATCTGTTAGGTTTATTTCATGTCATATAGGTATATTCATGTCATATAGGTATATTCATGTCATATCTACAGTCATTTATATTACCAAGATATTCTTTGTTCTTTTTCAACTCCCAAATAACTAGGTAGTTTTTCTTTACCAACTTTCCTATTCTTCGTTTGTTTGTTTTTTGTTTTTTTGTTTTTTTTGGGGGGGGGGTATTCACTGCTCTCTGGTGGTAGGAGTAGGAGGCCCAGTCCCACTGCTGGAATTGAACCTCCATCCCAGTGGGCCGCAGTCCCGCGCACAACCACTATACCACCTGGGCACAGCCCTCAACTTTCCTATTCTTATCACCAATAATTACCAATGTATCTTTGCTCAAATTCAGACTGCAAAAATTGACAATAATATTCAACTTCTTCACCATTGTCATTAGTGTTCGGTTGGAAATTTTTCAAAAAGTCACATTAAACGGTCTTTTTTATAGATAAATAGATGTTATCCAATCACTGACAGCATGGTACTTCTGGATAGCCTGGAAATTTTATTTTTTAAAGTTAATGTGATGTTTCTCTTCAATTTGTCATTCATCACATATAATTGATATGAAAATAACCAATAACAATCCAGTTCCATTGGCTAATGCCTAGGATATCAATACTTAAATATTTTATTTCATTTTCTACAACTTGTAACTTTTTTGGAGTTTGATACTTTGTACATTTCATGTTTTGATCATTGCTTTAGGGGTTTGATTTTTTTGCAAACCCATTTTATTGGGAGCTAATACAGATCATATTATTCCATACATAATTCAGCCACATCAAGCGGATTTGTACAATTGCTACGATATTCAGTTTCAAAGCCTTTTTTGTCTTGAATTCCTTGATATCAGTTCCTCTTTACCCTCTTCCCCCACGGCATCCCCATGCTCTTAATATTCTTATTGTATCTATAAGTTCATAAATTCTGGGTTTCATATACTGAAAAAGCAAAAAAATATATAACAAAAATTCAAGAGGGCTACCCCAATGACAAAATACATCTGAGATAAACACCAATATAAAAGGAAAAAAAACTGAGTTGGCATAAGGGTTGTTTGGATTCTAGATGCTATTTACTGGTAGTCGGACACCATCTAATTTCTTCACCACACTTTGCATAGAACTCATACATTCTGTGTTCTCTTCCTGAGGGCATATATCAATCAGGATCATAATATTAGAATTAATTATTTTAAAATTGTAGTTAGTACTGTGAGCTCCAAACCCATTCCTGGATCTTTTTTTCTTTATCTGCTCTGGTTCCTTGTTAATTTATGGCAGAGAGTTTTAATAATCATCTCCATGGAGCATAAATATGTTCCATTAAAATTATCATTGATTAGCTCCTGGTATGAATTTTTTTGAAACCCTCTTAAGAGAGGGAGTGGGGGCCAATGCAGGGTAACTGCATATCTCAATATCTGAAGTATTCACATGCACAGAATAAATCTTTTCAAAACTGGACACTATTTATATAAACAATAGGAGTTGGTGGTCAGGGAAATTTTTAAATTACATTCACTGAGAATGTGAAATATTGGTTTGCTTGAATAATATATATCTTAATACAGCATATCGATCATTACTGTAGTAACTCTCTGATTGTCTGCCTACTGACAGTTCAATCATCTTAGAATAGCAGTCTTCTGTTTCTTCAAACACCATGAATTTTCAGTCCTAAGTCCTTGGGTTACACGTGCGTTTGAGGGAGAGTCCAGTTCCCCTCATGGAGTTTCCTTGTTGGACTTCTCTGTTGCAGCCTTTGGAGAGTGTTGTGCACCTTGAAGATCCAGCATTCAATGTCCCAGTGTGCAATGGCACCCGGTCTGGGTCCCTGTTTTGACTACTAATGGATGTTTGTGACTGTTTCTTCTTATTCTGTGCCATGCCACATCAGCGAAGGAAGGTCCTCCGAACTTTGCTCTTTTCCTGTCACTGCGGTTGTCTCTACTTTTCAGAGATAGCTGCTTTAAAGCGCCTTCCCCCCCACATGGTGCTAGTTCCAGCACCGTATCCCACAGTGCTCTGCCACAATTCGTAAGGTTTTCAGGGACAGCATTTTTAGAAGTAGAGTACTGGATCCCTCTACTGAAAGCTGTCCACTCTGGGTAATCCTGCTGGTATTTGAAATACTTGTGACAAAGCTTCCAGAAACATAGCAACACATGAGCCAGAGCACAACAAACTGACATGTGGTTGGAGGATAGATGCTAGCAGATAAATATTGTAACCTAATCGATTTCCTATATGGAAAAATCTGACGTTAATTTGGTCATACTTTTTAAAAGTGATTTTTTTTTTGCTTCATTACTTTTTTGTTGTTGTTTGTTGTTATGGGTTGTTGTATATTGTGGCTGCTAGATGCTCTATCACTTGAATAAATTGGGTAGGAAAGTTCTAAATAAGTTCCTCTCTACCTTTCAAATGCCATCAGTTGATTTTAGCTTAAGAAACAAATGTGCGAAGACTAACACTTTTTTATTCTTTTTAAGTTTCCCTGTTCCCTGTCCCTATTTCAGTGTGCCTTTGTTTAAATTTAGGGCTCTCAATGTTAAACATACATGGGCTTTTTTTAAATGGGAAAAACTACTGGAATTACATAATTCTCATGAAACCACTAGCATGTTTTACTCCTGCATGGTAGTTGATCTCTTTTGGATCCCCTTTTGTGATAGCGCTGTTGTGCCCCAAGCATATTAAGACTCTTCATGAATTGTGAAGAATCAGTTGGGTCTCCTTTGAAGGATCAGCCCCCCCCCCCCCAATATATTTAATTGTCTTAGATTGTGACTAAAACTAATCTCAAGGACAAGAAAGAACTTTCTGACTTCAGTCATGAAGTTCCTTTGGCTGGAAGATTTCCTTTTCCAGACATCAATGCAAAAGTGGACCCAGCTAGGACCCAGCATAGTAGATCACACAGGCTGGTTTGTCACATCAGAAGCCAGCTATTCACTTATTCAAATGAGAACAAATTGATGGAATAAATTAAACATAATTTTGTACACTGAACACTTTTTAAAACAGAGCTGCATAATACAAAAACACTTACTTTTTCCTTCATTAAGCAGTTCAATTCTGTGATTATTGGCATGGCATCTTAAATCTACTTGGTCAACATTTCAATGTTTGTGTTTAATGTGCAGTTATTTAATGAGTCATTCAAATTTGTGTGGGACACTAAAATATGCCACTAAAATGTGCCACAAATGGGGGTATAGTAAATGCTATATACGTATAGTGCCTTCAATATGCTTATAATCTTATGGGGATGTCATGATAAGTTACAAATAGAAGGTAACAATCATGGCACAAGAGAAAGAGTACTTACACACTAATGAGCTAAGCATAGGTTCATACAAAAGCAAATGCAATGTCATGAAAGAAAAACAATTGATATATGCATCACATTTCACTGTACTAAACATATTACACAAACACATACACGCACACTTTTTCCACTGCTATGTGACCCACTCCACCCACTAAGAATCTCCTCCAGTAGGCCAGGTTTAATATTACACAATGTAATATACTCCACGTCTTATTATAACCACTCTCTTTCCAAAAGTCCACATTCCCAGGGCTAAGATTTCTACATACCTACACACACAAACCAAATTTCATAAAATTTATCATTAAACCTCTGCATTAAAAAAGTTAAACCTCTGTGCTTTTTATTAAAATTTCTATTTATGCAACTTTTAAAACAATGCAAAGTAGCTGGATACTATAAGATTGCCTAATTTTATGATAAAAATTAAGTCTTTGGATTTTATTTATAGCAGAGAAAGGGAATTATGAACAGAATTTGCATAAAGCAAAAATTACAATTTAAGTGTCAAGTCATTTTGATTTAGGTCACCAAACCGGAAATCAGAATAAGGTGTAAAGGTTACAGCATGCTTAGGAGCCCTGGTGGCCCAGTGGGTTACATAGTGGGCTGTAATGCTCAGGGTCATCAGTTCAGAACCAGTGCACACTCCACAGGAGGAAGGCGGGACTGCCTACTCCTATAAAGATGTATCGTCTCAGAAACCTCATAAGCGATATGGGGGGATAAGTTAAAATATTGCTGTAAGATCATAGAAATCTTTATGAAACAAAAATATCAAAAGATGAAGCCGTTATTTTTTGATAATGTCTGCATCTCTATGATTTCTCTCTCTCTCTCAAATACCTCCATATAAGGAACTCTAGTGTCATTGTGAGATAAACATCGGGCTACTAACCTCAAGGTTACTTTCCCTGTAAGAGGAGGAGCC
Source organism: Nesogale talazaci (assembly GCA_004026705.1). Taxonomy (NCBI): domain Eukaryota; kingdom Metazoa; phylum Chordata; class Mammalia; order Afrosoricida; family Tenrecidae; genus Nesogale; species Nesogale talazaci. The sequence goes on along the minus strand of PVJH01002349.1, from coordinate 53,065 downwards.
CTGGTGGTGTGTCTGTTCTGAGTTGGGGTGCTAACTACAAGGTCAGCAGTTTGAAACCAACAGCCACTCTGTGGGAGAAAGATGAAGTTTTCTCCTCCCAAAAAGAGTGACAGTCTCAGAAACCCCCTGGGGATGTCCTCCTCTGTCCTTTTGAGTTACTGTGAATCCAAATCAACTCCATGCCAATCAGTTCACTAAGAGAAAAGCAAAAACAATTACATGCTTCAATATCTTTTGAATTTTTTCTACTAGCCTGACTACCATGAAATATCCCAGGTACTTAAGAGTGTTATTTGACGTTCTTAAAGGACATAATGGGAGATAGGTTATGTAATCATATTCTTAATATGCTTATAATTCTTATGCTGCTAAATGTGATGAATTCTCATAGCATAGCAATAAGTTTTAAAAGCATCACATTCTTCTTGGTTGTAATCTATGCCAGAGATCATCCTCTTCATAGAAAATGTTATCACAAATAATATGATGTTCCACTTTGCTCTACAGTCTCAGAATTAAATGACTTTGACGTTACATCCACTCTAGAAATCACAAGATCACAATTACTTTTTAAATTAAATATGTGTTTATCACATGATTTGGAGCACACTTAGCTATTTAACAAAGACATAAAAATGCATATCCATACATGCAAGGTGAATGCCTATTAATCTAAGAAACTACTAGGAATAGAAATTCTTCATAATAATTAAAACCAGAAGCAACCCACATGTCCATTTACTGATGTGCACACAATGGAACAGTGCTCAGCAACAAGAAGAAAAAGAGATGAATTTTCAAAGTATTATGGTATATTAGTTTCAAAAGCATTATGCTAAATGACATCAGACACAAATCTCTGTTATAGATTATTTCATTTGGGTGAAACTAGAAAAGAGATTTAAAAAAAGAAAAGAGATTTTAGTGGCAGCATAGCTGAAGGGAAGGGAGGAGAGGAGACCCTTGTAAAGATGATGCAGGAGACTGTTCAGGCTGAGAGATCAGTTCTCTATTCCCATCGTGATGGTGGTTGCCTGTCTGTATGCAATTACCAAGATATAAGTAAATAACAAAAGGAGGGCAAAAAATGAAATGACTGTCTTTGACACTGAGTAGGAGTTCCCCAGTCTTCTGTGTCCAAAGAATAAGACAAAGAACAGACCTGCCCCTTCCGATGTCTGGGCATTTGCATCTTTACAGGAGCAGAAAGCTGCAGAAAGCTGGTGGGTTCACACTTCTGACTTTCAGACTAGCAGCCCAATCAATGCTGAATTCACTCTTCTGCCAGGTCTCTTTCATTCTGTAAATAGCGGGTAATTTATTTTTATTTTGTTTTTTGGGGGGCATTACTGCTTCAGGTGGTCGTGGGCGCTACCCAGTGCTGCCCCTGAGAGCTGCCACTGGATTTGAACCGCCACGCCCGCGGGCCGCAGTCCCGCATTCAACCACTTACGCCCCCGGGGCTCAGCCCAAAAGCGGATAATTTAATTCAAATAAAAAACAAAGTGATTTTCTTCCAATACCTAAAAGTGCTGGTGACAGTTCTTTTGTTTTCTATATAAGAAGGCTACTGGAGTGTTTTACACATTTATTTAGAAAATGTATGTGCAATAAAGGCTTACTTCAGTTAATATATGTTAAAATACATATGCTTCATAACTTAAAGTGATTATATTTAAATAGCATAAATATATTTGTGAGGGAAGTGTACCTAGTAAGTTATTTCCAAAGCTCTATTTCTATAATTTGAACATATTGAGACCAAGCATTGACTTGTAAATCTCTATTGCAGTAATGATTGTGGTCAATAATTAGCAAAAATATTTATTTATTATTTCTATTTATTATATTATCATATGTTATGTTATTAATATATTAATGTATTAATATATTATATTATATATTATTTATATTAAAAGTGTCATGGCAGGACTTTGTAAGAAAGCTATTTGATCTCCTGGAGAACACTTTAAGGTTCACCTTGGGAAAAATTAATATTCATTTAAAGATTGCCTGAAGGATTAAATTCACAGCCCATACCTCATCTAGGTGAATCAGGTTTAAGTAATGGGACACTTGTCAGTCCTGTCGCTTCTTCATCTTCTCTACGTTCAAAATGGTGGCATTTAGCAACAGCTTTTGCACCACGGTGCTCTAGCTCCAGACTTGGCCTGTTTATAACAATAATGATCTGTTTTCCTCCAAAAAGAACAGATACATATTTGTGTAATGATTCAAACCTACTCACCAAAAGCGTCTCTCCATTTATTTGCTTTTTAAAAAAGGGCAGTGTCATTAAGTAATTCTGACTCACAGTCACCATAAATTGGATGTCCGTGGCTAGGAATCTTTGTGGGAATGCACCGCGTCGTCATCATATTGAAGTGGTTTCTAAAAAAAAAAAGAGAGAATAATAAAAAACAAAAAAAAAAGTGGTTTCTGATTCAAATTCACATTGGGTTGTTCACAGAGCACTTTTTAAAAAAATAATTTTACTGGGGCTCATGCAACTTTTTATCATAATCCGTTCATACATCCACAGACCACTTTTTAACCCTCTGTTTTAATGTCATTTAAACATGTGTTCAACAGTCGTAATACTTTCCTTAATCTTTTCTCATTTTAATCGTATTTCTTCTGTTTCAGAAATTATACTGTAGTTAATTCCAAAATTATCGTGGTGACAATCAGACCTGAACCCAAAACAACTGATTCATTTTTGGAGATAGAACTCGCTCATTTGGCTAATGTAAGTATCATCCACTGGCACTGAGTTCCTTGGCCAATGAAACTGTACCACACTCTCTAGAATAGTTGCAGTTGCCAATGAATGAATTTGTTACATATTGTTGCTATTACATGAAGATGAACTGCGCCTTACTATTCTCTAACTTTCCCCATGATCAATCTCTCTTTCTTTTTTAACTATACCCAAGGAAATATTTAACACTACTTAATTTATTAGTGAATACCTATTAGTTGAGCATTGCAATAGGCACCACATAAATAAACCAAAATAAATAAAGATCCCATCTAACTGTGCAGTGGGGGATACTGGCACATAAATATGTAGAGGGAAGATGCATGCAGCAACACACATTATAACCATAGTCTATGGATGGTGCTTAAATGAGTGTGTGGAAATATGTGCATTGCTTTTTAAGAAAGAATTTCTATAGCTCTTCTTCAGTTCTGTACAGAAATTAAGAATACCTATTCATTCCTTGCACATTCACATTAAACAAGTAAATTTTTATAAGGTTAGGACAAGCAAGATGAACCCGGTTCAATACCATATTATTTTTCCCTTGTGAAGCTTCCATCAAATTGACCTTTACATATCAAAAAGCACAAGTGCAGCACTGAGTCATTTCCCCAAGTCATCTACTTACTGAATGACAGAACAAAATTTAGATTCACATTCGTTTTGCTGCTATGACTCTGTTTTGTCTGCTCTTGTACCGTTTCTGATTTCCCTCCTCGAAATCAAACTGGGTTTTGTAAAAATTGTGAGTGATCTTCCCAGTGAACTACTTTTTTTCACCGAACTGCCCCAGGCCTCCCAGCTTGTTTAATGAAAACTGCAAACCTCTTAGCAATAACTTTCCAACATCACTAATAATTCTTAAACTACCTAGGTCTTGTCCTACGGTTGTCAAAATACGACTATATGTACAGGTTCTCTCTAAGCTAAAGAATGTGTTTCATTTCAACAATATATCTCCTCATACATTAGGCTTGACCTAAAGTCCTCACTACTTTTTCACCATTAGAAGGACATATGATCTTTCTTTTCAAGAAGCATTTGTGTATGTGTTTGTTCACTATATGATTGCTAAATGCTCCTTGTGGAACTGCCTATTAGTTACAAGCACTAGGAAAGACAATAAAACATAGTCAAGGGGTAGACAGGTGTTACCTTAGGCAAAGAAGAGACTGTACAAGAGGGAGAAGAGAAACTAAAGAGTGGAGGCATGGAAAGCTATTAGGTCTGATAAGTAGTGTCCACTGTTGAATATAAAATGGATTATTTGAAATGTAAACTTTGACCTAATTCACGATGACAAGTTTTTCAAAAACCCATAGAATCACTGAATCATCATGTCAGAATATGTGCCCGGTTCATTAGAAAGAAGGAAATGAAGAGTTAAAAATACTTTCAAAGTAGGGTTAAATCAGTACTTAGAATTTAAAGAACATAAGAATTAAAAGAAAGTTTTTTGATACGTTTTTAAAGGGTCTCAAATTAATTAATTAATTAATTTAAAAGGGTCTCATTTGGATTAATCAAAACTCTTGGAAATGAACATATGTAAATTTTGAGTCAAAATTTACTCTTCTGGTTGCTTACTGTGTCTGATAGCCTACAGAAGAGCTTATCTACATTTGAGCAAATACATAGGGAAACCAGTGGGACTAGTCAACTAATCTAACAGTTAGATTCTGAAGTAACAAAGAGATGACCATATGAAAACGGAGAAGTAGTTATCCCAACTCTCTTAGCATCAATTTTGTGCCTTCAAATATTTTGAGTGAACAAGTTTACCAGCTGTCTAAAAGAACATTAGCCCCATTCAGAAAGGCCCAGCCTTTACAAAATATAGCCACATGTTTTGTGAAAAGGAAGCAGAATGGAGGAGGAAGAAGAACTGCTGAGGATGGAGAAGAAAAGGTCTCTTCCAATCACTCCACGCCAATTTCCCCTTGACTTGGTGGGTTTCTTTAGTTGCCGTCCTCAGAAACCTGTAGCCAGTTGCTCCCTAATGAATTTATACTCATGGTGACCCAGTTAGTACCAGACTAGATAGTGCTCCTTCAGCTTTTGAATAACCAGTTTTTGAAAAGCAGACTCCCAGGCTTTATTTACTCGTCACTTCTGTGTAAATTAGACGTGGGGTGCTTTACTAGTTATGTGTCAGACTGTAAACCGAATGGTCACCAGTTTGAAACCACCAGTAGCTCTGTGGGAGAAAGAGAGGACTTTCCACTCCCCCCACCCCGAGTTACAGTTTTGGAAGTCCACAGGGTGGGGGCTGGGGGTTGACTTTGGGTCGGTATTGATTTTCATCGGCAGTGAGTTTTGTTTGGTTTTCTGTGTAAATGCCTACTGCTATCCTATCAGTAAGCAGCCAGACATATTAGCCCTTAGCACCATCCAGGGACTTCAACACCTTCCCCCCACCACCAAAAAAAAATACACTGTCATTGAAATAATCCCCGCGACTCTTAGTGACCCAGTAGAATAAGGTGAAACTACCACTCGGCACTGCTGGAGTAGAGAGCCTCATCTTTCTGCCAAGGAGGGCTGAGGGTTTCAGAACATAGGTCTTGGAGTTAGCATCCTAATGCTTAACCACAAGCCTCCAAGACTCCTCAACCTCCTTAGTTATCAACCCACAGTGGAGCCACTTTGGACTGCTCAAGTCCTCTTTCTTCCCTTCAGGTCAAGCACTGATCTCACACGCTTCTGTCCCATAGAGAGAAGCTTCCGTGTTCTACTGTTTTGAGCATTGACTGTTTATTATACCAATGTTTATTTCAGAACCCAAAATAGACTGCTTAAAGACTATACCTTTCATTTCAGAGAGAGAGGAGCATATGATTGATTTACTAAGAATCTTAATATTTATTACCACTGTTATAAATATATGATCAATAGTCTCAAAAAGTCTTCCAGAAATATGACAAACTTCACTCAAATGTGAAGAAAAGATATATTTCAAATGCATAGGATGAAATTGATTGGAACTTCATGTAGGGATAAAATCATTGTTACTGGTTTCTTAACTATTTTAGATATGACATATTACTAGTTTATGCCTGTGTGCTTTCACCTATTTTCTTATTTTAAAAGTATCTGCAAGCACTTTCATAAAGTTTAGGAGAGAATACTAACTTGCAAATTATATCTGGTTCAAATACCATGTGGAAAAATAAGAAATGGGAACTATTAGTTATAGTGAGTTTAGGGAAAAGCCTGTTAACATTTTCTAAACAAAATATGCCCTTTAAAATATCATTCACAGTATAGTACCATATAGTCAGACCCTTGGGAGCTGGTAATAGAATATGTAACCTTAGTACTTAGCAAAGCCTATATTGCACTTGTAACCAGCTCCTAAGTCATTAATGAGTAAATTGCTTTTCTTATTTCATTTTTTGGGTAAAATGATTTTGTTGCTGTGTCCTATATTTTATAGTTTATGGTCCTGATGCATAGATACCGTGATTGCTCATGCTTAAGAAATGTCAAATTTTACTTTTCCTGGAACAAATATTTTTTCATATAACTTAAAGTCATTCAAAGTGACATTTACACTTATCAATATTACAAGACTCTATGGAGCCATGGTGAGGAGTCATGGTGGTGTCGTGGTTAAGCATTGGGCTGTAATGCCCAAGGTCAGTGGTATGAAACCACTTTCTGCTCTGTGACTTTATATTTCAGTAAGCAGTTAGTTATAGTCTAGGAAAATAACAGGTATAATTCTCCCCTGCCCATAAGGGTCACTTTGAGTTGGCATCAACTGACAGGCAATGAGATGGAGCCGTGGTTACAGCTTTTGGTTAAGCATTGTACTGATGCAAGGTCAGTGGTTCAAACCTATCAGTAGCTCTGAGGCAGAAAAATGAGGCTATTTGCTCCTATTTAGACAGATAGCCTTAAAAAGCTGACGTAGGGTCACTGAGTTGAGATCAAGTAGGTTTATGGCGCATAAGGAGAGTGCACAAGAAAAGTTAATAGTTTCATCAAAAGCACCTCTTGTGACTTAAATAAATGAAGCGAAATGAATCTAGGTGTGTACACAACTTAAACTTAAACACACACAAACCACATGCGTGTACACACATTTCATCTGTGAACCTGACAAAATAGGACTGTCTAAAATTGCTGTCTAAAATTCATTAAATGCAAACTCACTGGTGCCCAGTCGATTCTGACTCAAAGTGACCCTGCTAGGGTAAACTACCTCGATAGCTGTCCGAAACTATACATCTTTATGGGAATAGAAAGCCTCATCTTTCTCTCCTGGAGCAGCTGGTGGTTTTGAACTCTCCACTTTACTCATAATCCGTTACGAAGTTAGGGCTTACATTCCTACCTCTAAAGATGCGTTAGAAGGATATAGAAACAAACAAAAAAATCAGTGATTTCATGCACTATCAACTTTGCCAGCCTGAACGTACTTTTTTTTTCAAAGCAAAAATGTTTATGTGTGGGTCCATTTCAAGGAGAAAGAGATACTGTTCCTCAGTCCTCTCTGGCCTTTCTTTGACTTTCTTTCTCTGAGCAGCAACTCTCATGGTGCAGATAGAGATGATAAAATCATATCAGGTGTGCTTCTGGCTCTCAAATTGCTCATATACATACATTTGTGTGACATATACATCCAGAGACGACAAAGTTGTTTATATGTTAAAAATTAGAACCCCTCCCCCATCAATCAGTGTCTTAAAGACCTGTCATAATTTTTTTTATACTATGATATCTACTAAGTTCTTCCATCCTCTCACATGCATTTCCAAGGATTTTTAATGTGTATTGGGCTGCTGGCTGCAAGGTTGGTAGCTTGAACTTGCCAGTTGCTCCCTGGGAGAAAGGCAAGGTTTTTCATTCTAGTCAGAATTACACACTCTCGGAAATCCCCAGGGCCTGTTCTACACTGTCTTGTAGGGCCCTGTGAGGCATGGTTTTTATATTTATTACAAAAATTATTCTGTGTAGCTTGTACGACTGCATTTGAGCTCGTCAGGTAAATAAGAGTGAAGTTATGGAGACCAATAAATATATTGACAAAGCTGGCATTTTTTTTTACTGCTGTTTTAAAATAGATATGGTTTGGATGAGGTTAAAACAGAGAAGTAAAACAAAACTGAAAAGACACGGCATGAAAATGCTGTGGAAAATATCTGTGGGAATTAAAGTTTTGGTTATTATGCTTAAAAGTGCTTAAAAACTGGAATTATTTAATGTTTAGGTTAGAACAAGGTCAGCTAGATTATTTTGAATAGGACCAAGAGAGAGGGCCATTTATGTTTGTCTGACCAAAGACATGTTTGTCAAAAATAGCATCTCCTTTCCAAGCGTTTTCAAATGCAGACTCATCTAATACCTTTGAAGTATCCACTGTATTGGCAGCTTGGTAGATTAATATTTTTAGACCGTCTGTCTCTTTTACCTGACAATATTAGTTTTTTTGTATAACGCATTTCTTAAATCCACTTCTCTAAGTCAGTTCATAGCTCATTTTCCTCTTGCCCTGTCATTACATTTTGTTACTGCTCTCTGTTGGGCTCAGCATTTCCTGCTATTGATCTCCTGTAAATTCCTCATAACAAATATCTTACCAGAGACCCTTTGTGAGAGGTCTCTGAACATTAATAACAAATATTTTACAAGTGGTCTGTCAGTAGGAGCTTATAACCAATTATATATATTTAGAATACACTCATATTTGTTATATATTGCCTGTCCCACATGCTTACATCTTATGTGACCAAGCACAATGATTCTTTAATTAATTTGTTTTGCTTATTTTTCAAACATTCAGAATTATAGTTATCAAGCCTACCTGGTTGTGGTTGTAGTACAATACGTGCTCACTAAGAAAGTCAGTCTGTTATGCACATCCAAAACTGTACAGTAATACATACCCACGCAGCTCGGAACCAGTATAACTCCTACGTGGATGTTGTTCAAAATGTCACCAGTGCAGAGAAAAGAAAAAGAAGCATGCAAACAGAGTATATGATATGAGGAGAGAGAGGATAAAGCTGAGCACTAGTGAAGGGAAGAATAAAAGCAAAAGATGCAAAAAAAATAAAATAATAAAATAAAAAAGAGCAAAAGAAGCATTTCTCATCTTTATATGTTAGTTCAAAACCAGGAATTCGTTTCTCAATGGGATGGCAAGAGTACCGGGTTACTCAAACATCATCTTTTAATGTTGTTCACATTATTTGTTTCCTTCTAACTCATTATTTTCTATTGCCATACCCTGATATGTATAGTAATTTTGAAATGTTAATACAGAATCAGTACCCTGCACTAATGTGTATAGAGACTAGCTTCAGCTAAATCAGACATTACAAAAAGCAGTGAACTAAGGGTCCAAGTTCTGCATTCAGGATTGGCGAGTGGTACCTGGGGTCCTAAAAGTTTGCAAGAAATCTATCTAGGAAATAAATACTGGTCTATACTCCTTTGGAACAAAAGCATAAGAAGATACACACAATCTCTCAGTTGTTGCCTTGAAGCACACCTTCATCTATACTGAGAAGAGAGGAAGCACACCTTCATGTACCCTGAGACCACAGGCAGCTGACCAGGACTAAAACAGCTGGGCCAAGTAGAATGGGAGAAAAATGTAGAAGAAACCCCAATTTCTTAAATTAAAAAAAATAAAAAGGCAAACTAGGGCTGAGCCCCGGTGGCATAGTAGTTGTGCACGGGACAGCGGCCCACTAGAATAGAGGTTCAATTCTAGCAGTGGCTCCAAAGGAGCAAAGGCTGGGCCTCCTACTCCCACCACCAGAGGGCAGTGATGCCCCCCCAAAAAAGGCAAACTAACACAAGCAGGTGTTAATGCTAAACTGAAACTACGCACTGAGTTCATCATTTTAGCAAAATATCAGAGTAGCACATACAAAATAAAGGATATTGCCTGTAAGATTCATGTTTTACCCCCAAATTAAGTTAAATTAAATAAGTCATCTAAAAGATGCATATTTATTTTTAAGTGATGATGAGAATCATGTGGAAATTGCCAACTGGAAACATCACTTGCTGTATAAATTTTCACCAAAAACACAATAAAATAGTGTATTTTTGAACACAGGGAGGAATAAAACGAGGAGTGAACTAGATTTATAGGCTCTATTTATCTCAGCTTTCTCACCTACACCTGTTTCTATAACCATGAGATGTATACTCCGTATCTTTGACTGTGATATGGCAAGTACAATATGTTGTCCATTAAGTGTTATGATCTCCTTCCAGTAAAACCCTAGATAAATATCACCTAATCTTATGATTCAGCATCATAGCTTTGCTGAAGATTTCTCAGGAAGTAGCAAGTTATTGGAAAAAATATCTTCAGACAAAAGTAGACACTTTCTCTTGGTGTAGAATAAGAAAATAATTGAAATATCACTACTCACCCCAGTCTCTGAACACCAGATCTTTACCTAGTGTAAGAGCCAGGTAAAGGTTCACTTCTTCCCTAAAATTTGCTGTGATGACCACAAACCATGGCATTTGTCATTTAGATAGTATTTTATAACTAGTGACATTTATATGAGCCATTTTTTGTACTGTTATATAAACATGCCTGTGTGTTACCATTGTCCATCCAGAAGACATGAACTTTACAGGAAAGAGTTTATTTGAGTACTTTACCAGCATGACTTAAAAATACGAATACTGGGGGGCTGAGCCCTGGTGGCGTAAGTGGTTGAGTGCGGGACTGCAGCCCGTGGTCTTGGCGGTTCGGATCCAGCGGCAGCTCTCAGGGGCAGCACTGGGTAGCGGCCACGAACACCAGAGGCAGTGATGCCCCCCCCCCCAAAAAAAAGTAAATAAGTGGAAAAAGTTAAAAAATATATGAATACTGGATAGGAAGAAAAATACAGTGGATATGTGGATTTGTTGGGAATGGTAAAGAATCCACACACAAAGTACCCAAGTGGTTGTCAAAAGAGACTGTTATTTTAACTTGAGTGAAATGATGAAATTAGGCAGCTTGAGAAGTAAAATATAAAACAGGATAAAGAAAGATGCAAATATTTGGAGTTAGAAAAACTGGAGGGAACTGCGTGCTCAGCATTTAACATAGTGAAAGAACTGAAGAAAACATTTAAGCCTTCCTTGAGTTGCAATATAGAAGATTTCTATGGGAAAAAAATATTAAATAATAGAACAAGTACAGAGTCACTGCCCCAAAAAGTATTGATTGACATTCAATCCTTTAAGAGATGGCAAGTGAACAAGAATTTAAAGTATTAATGAAAAATTCCTTTAATGTCAAGAATCTCCCTTTACTTGGATCCGTCGTCAATGCTCATGGAGGCAGCAGTCAAGAAATAAAATGATGTGTATTTACCTGGCAGGGGAGACACCATGGTCATGAAGGTGGTTTTCCCAGGGCGAGGCTTATCCCTTGATGTGCTGACCCCTGTGATTTCCCCTAATGTGGGAAACTCGGCATAATTTGTGATAATGGGGGACTGCGTTCATGCTATCCCCTGCTAATAAAGAAAAAAAAAGAAGAAAGAAAATGATATATTGCCTTGGGTGTTAAAGAGCAAAGATGTTACTTTTAGAATTGAGCTATGCTTGACCAAACTGTGATTTTTTCTATCCTTTCATATGCATGTAAAGACATGCATGCATGACAACACTCACAAGAATGACACCACACTGGAGGGTCACTATGAATCAGCAGATTGGACACCACCTAACAACAAACAACAACAACAATAACAACAACAGGGGAGCAGCCAAATTGGAATCAATAAAATGTCCAAATCAAAATAAATTATCATTAAAGCTGGAGTAAATTTCATAAATTTTAGAATAGTGATCTTGATTTTTTATTTCTAACAAAATTCCACAGAAGACTAGCAAGCAGTACTTAGAAAGGGTCTGTACACACACACACACGCACACACACACAAACTGCTCTAACTTTTCAAAGTTGTGGGTTTCCTAGATATAAGGGTGATTAAAACAAAATGAAGCCACTTCTGATGTTTCGTGATCCAATAGGACAGAGTAGAAATGAAGTGAAGGATGAATACGGATGTTATGGGAGCAGCCTCCACTTTCCAGGAAACATTGTGGAGGTGTGTTCAAACAGCTAACTTTCAATTTGCAAACAAGCATTGCGACCTGAAGGCTAACTTATAGTTGCTTCATTTATAGTTGGTTGATTGGTTCACTTATATAAGTCAGTGACCTACTTCAGAACTGTCTTCAAGTCACCTTGAATATTCATAATTTTTATCATAGACTTTGTTGTATGAGCGCTTGTGTTTGTCTCATAATCCGGCATAGACTAATACCTTGGAAACAAGTTTGATAAACATTGCGGGTAACAAATGTTGGATTCCAAGTATTCCTCCTCACTCCCGCCCAGAATTTGCAACGTATACATAGTATCTATCAAGCACAAGCAGATACTTCCCCCCAAAAGTTATATAGGCTTAGTATACTTCCCTTAATAATACAGTGGGAAAAGCTCGTTCTATCATCCTGAGAGTTCTGCAGGATTCTCATTGCATGATCAGTAATTTAAATAAAAATGTTGCATTTTTCCCTGACTATTTCCCCAGATGGGATTTGATTCAAGTATGATCTGATGATGAAAAAGATATGACAAGACAAAATTTTTAAAAAACAATCTAGCAACATATAAAAATTTCTAGGAAGCTCACCCCAAAAGCAGAGGGGCAGATAGTACTGGTCACGCATGTGCATGGCCAATGACTTGGATATTGTGAATATGCAGGTCTTTTTAAGAACACAGAAATTAACACTTTAGAAAAAAGTGAAGAGAAATAGAGATGACCAAATGATGGGTCTTTGGGTACATGTAAACTTCATTTAAAATTCACATGGTTTGACTGTTGTTTTCATGATTGAGAGCCCATAACCTAGGTCATTGAATCTAAGAAAATGGAAGTGCAATTTCTCATACAACTGGTCAAAGAAGTAGAGAGGTATCTTACTGCAAGATACAGCACCCACCAATCGACTTGCATTTTATAAAACCCCTAATTTTTAAAATGTATATGCTTGAGATTTATTTATTCTCTCTGTGCTTATTTTTAGGGTACTTTGAATCCCTATTGTGTGTTGTGGGATGACTCAAAAGCGTAAGTGACAGATGTTTTCTTACATTTCTTTGGACTAAATATTCAAAGCACATTAAGTTATTTCAGCTGCCTGCTAGTCAACAAGAATATGAGAAGTCGGTGGGATGTGAGTTATCCTCAGAGAGAAAATAGTATCTTGTTTTTGAATCTGCAGGGCAGCATGATGAATGTGTTTGTATGTGATGCTATCAGGGTACGTCTCGGGATAGGATTGACTTGCTTAATGTGCAAAGTGCATTGCAAAGCCCAGCCCAGGATTTGTTAAAAGCCCTGGTATTTTGAAATTATAGAAGCCCACATGCTATTTCAAACTCTTTCACTAGTAATTCAGCTTAGCTTTGCAGATTATAAGAGCAATGTCTGGGGTCAGTTGACCAATGCATTGCTTGCATGACCTTGAATCTATTATCAGAACAATGTATTATTTATTATATGGCTCATCCAATTTCTTTTCATATATAAAACTTTCACTGACGTTTTACTGTTTCTATTCATATGTTTTGTGAATTTTTATAGCTAACCAAGAACATTTGCATTAGATAAGGATGAGTAATTATTTGTACAAGTGTTTGTAATATATCTGGTCAAATCATCTTCATCTCATTCATAATTCTATGAGATTTTAATCTTCAGGCAGAAAAATCCTTCATTTTTTTAAGCTAAATTCATGCTCTAACTACTTGGGTTGGTTGTCATGATGTAGGCAGATAACACATTCCTTTTGGAGGGAGAATAGAGGAAGACATGTATCAATCAACTCCAAAGCTAAAATATTATCATACAGGGCACTAGAGTGTTGGATGGTCTCATAATTTGCTCAGTGTTCTTACTCTCAGCCTGGCAGGCGTCTGAGATTTCATGGTGTCAGATACTTCTCACAAGAAGTTACTGGGGAGACTAGAAGAAGGGAATAGAATTTCTAGTAAAGGAGCAAATTCACAGGTAAGGGGCTGAGTCCTAGGGTCCTAAGGCAATCTATTCTACAGGTGTCTTTACTTAGTTGAGAATCCATGGTATAAACGTACACTTGTGGCTACTGGTTCAGGTATTGTAACAGGCATCCTCTTCAGCTAGGAATTCTAGTCCCTAACAGATCCAACATTTCAATTTACGCTGATGATAATATGAGCTGGATGCTTTCACTCACTACATGATTTGCTGTTCATGGAATTATATTTTTTAAAAACAAAACACTGAGAACCTGCCACAATAAAATTTCTGTGAATTTTCCCTTTTTACCAATGTCCAGAGAAAACTTTGCTGCAATGTACAAAGACACTGCATAGTATGGGGTGTAGCCAAGAAAAATGAAATCCTGTAAGAATGTTTTTGCTCAATGTTTTGCTCAAAATGTTTTTTGATTTTATTTTTGTTCAAGAATAACATACTATGCTAAATAATCATTTTTATGTAGTTGCTTACACAAATTCATAAATAAAACTTTGATTGAGATTTATTATCTCTTAAGTGGATAGGATATACTTTTATATTGATCCAAACAGGGAAGTGTTACCGAATTCCCAAACCCTTAAGGACTGTTGCAGGGTTACAAGAAATCAGCATTCTCTTTTTTTGTGTGCCCCAGTTGGTTTCCTTGCACAGACAGTGTGAGGGGCTGTGTTTAATTTATAAGGCTTTTGGTGTTTGAGGTCAGTCTTAACCTTAGGAATCAGTCACATGCCACTTTCCTTAGCATCTGCTGATAGTTCGACTCTTTATCAGTCATGAAGAGCTTGATAAATTTCAACTTCTGAGTTGTCCTTGAAGGAAACTATTTGGTGAGAGAAGGAAGTGTACGTAGGTGCTTTGCAAAGGAGATTTCAGCCAGATTTCAGTGTAGTTCATCTTCCCTGGGTGACACTGAAAAGGGATCTAAAAGCTGTCTACCTTGCAAAAAAATTCTTTCGAATCACATTTTACTAGTTGGCTTTTGGGGATGAGTTTTTAAATAAGGAAAGTTAAGAGAACTTTAAATATCTCTTCTACTCTGCATATTTTCATATGTACAACAGTTTTATTCATGCAGTTGCTGTACTATCCATATGTTCTCCAATAAAGATAATACTGAAGAAATATTACCACTTCTTTTTTATAAAGTGAATTGAATGATATTTTAAAGTTTGTAGTAAAAAGGTGAAATTAGAAACTGCTTTTGAATTTTGGTTAGTAATCAAACTTTTTCTCCTTCTAAATGGTTTTAATTTTTATTAAAGGAGTAATCTTCATATCTTTTGATCATAAATGTTTAAATTCCATTGACCATCACCTCTTTGGTCCTTTGTGCTCACACAGCTCTCCAGGATCAGCCTTAAGGCCATTCTGTTAGTTATCATCGCAGGCCTTCATCTTTACGCCGCTTTGTGTTGGCATATGGATCATCCATAGAAAATAACACCATTTAAAAATAAGTATTATACTGTATGTCACACTTTGCAGCCTCAATTTCTCATTCAACAATAAATCTTGGTTATTTTTTATGTTACTACTTACATTTTATTCATCAAACCTGCTCCATTTCTAAATATGTGTTATGGTTTATTTGGTGGTACCCATATTAGTGGTCATTGAGGTAGTGTCTAATAATTTTCTACTACAGTATGTGCTTTTATATAGCTGCCTTCTTGTGATTCTTATTCTTTGTAATATCCTTCAAAGCGCACAGCCGTTCTTTATTATTCACTGTTCTGTTGGTTGATGGGGTGCAGTTCTTACAAGGAAGTAAGCAGTGCAAATTCGTTGCCATGGAGTTGTTTCTCGGGCCCAGGGAAGCTGTATGACAGAGGAAATCTGCCTTTTGAGGCTGTAAATCTTGACTGGAGCGAAGCCCTCAGCTTTTCCCTATGGAGCAACTGGTGCCTTCGACCTGCTAACCTTGTGGTCAACAACTCAACTCATGACCTTTCTGTCCCCAGAGCGAGCTGTCGTCTTCTTCTTACTGTCCACTGCGTTCTTGGTGCCTGGCTCAACATTTGTGCATCTGACAAGTGTTTACTGGTTACTTTCTTGGAGGAAAGATTGACATATACCTCGAGGATGCTTTCTATTGGAGAATTGATTTCGCTTCTGTTTCATTTTTCCAGTCAATTTGTACATTCATGACAATGGTTAGATCTAATATCGGAAGCAGGAAAGAGGATTCTAACTAGTGTGGGTACCAGTGTAATGTTATTGGCAGTCTATTTTACTTTTGCAGGTAATGTATTACCCTGATGGTGCCCAATAAAGGCATTTGAGTGTATTGTCATTAGACATACCAATTCTAGTAGCCATACTGTGATTTGCCCTGCTGGCATAGTTATAATTTGAGCTGCTAACCACAAGGGTAGAACTTTAAAGCTATCAGGTGCCCTGTGGGAGAAAGATCAGATTTTCTGCTCCTATAAAGATCTGAAGTCTCAGACATTCACAGGGGAAGTTTCACCCAGTCCTAGAGGGTAGTTATGAATGGAAATCGACTTAATGGAAGTGATTGGTTTTTACATTGCTGTGTGTGTGTGATTTTAACAAATTAGCATGATACAGCTAGTGCTTCTCATAGCTCACAAATTGAAACTTGTTTTATCACTTCAAAATGAGATGTGCTTTAAGTGGAAGATCGTATTTTTCTTCTTATACTGGCTTACACATGTGTCGGGGGATGATGGCTAATATGAATGCTCTTTGGGCTCTCCAAATTTGGATTTTGAGTATTGAATTATATATAGTGAGTGCATTCCTTGAGAAACATTTTAAATTAAGTTCTAGCGTTTCTTCATGGACCTTGGTAACACTGACTGATGCCCTCAACTCAGTGAAAATGTTTCGGAATTTTAATTACTTAGGGTGATGTCTTTAATAAACAGTTTATCAATCAATGTGCAATTTATTTGCCTGCATTAGTGTTGAAAAGAAGAGCTTTGAAGGACTGAACATCCCTATTTTCTACATTTCACATTGATTTATGAGAGTTGGGAATAGTAATAGTCACATCTTGACTAAGATTAACACTGCCGTGTTTTATCTGGACGTTGGGTAATGGAGTTGCAGCAATTCCTCGCCTGTGCTCTGTTATGCCTATTTCGACACAACCAGAACATGTTTCTCTCCTTTTCGCATTTATATGGGTAGTCACCATACCCTGCTCCTCATAGCATGAGCCCTAGAGAATATAGAAGTAAAGCCCATCCTCATCCCATTCATTCTGTGGAGATGGGGTGTGCAGAATGGGTCTTTTCCTTTTATCTTTAGGTTATTAACAATCTGTGCACAGCATCATACTTCAGGAACACACATTTAGAAAAGATCTGCTAACTTTTAGAAGCTTAACGGGGCTAACACATGGCAGGTGCTCAGTAAACGTTTGGGAAATGAGTAGATTGTCTGTTTGAGTGGTTCTTTAGTGGGAGATCTCAACAGGGAAGGTGGGTTATTTGCAAGATTTACCCAAACAGTGGGCCTTATCTAGCTGGATGAGATTTTTTTTTTTCTATATCAGACATCCTTGAGAAGAAAGTATACCCAGAGTGAAAAGGGGAAAAAATTCACTTGGATCAAGTAAAACCAAGAGGTGCCGGCTGGGTGACCGGGGTGCCAGTGAAGCTGTCACAGATGGTTGCCCTGTGCTGAATGTATGCTGTGTGCCCTGCTCCATCTACTCTCTTTCCCGTCTCCTTCCTGAAAGTCATTGAAGTTACTTTGCAAAATATTCGTTTTAAAAGTATGTTTTAAAAATCAATAACCGCAAAACTGGGAGTTCATCCAATATTTTTCACCAATTTATACTGTTCTTTGGAATCCTGGGATGATTCCAAGAGACTCTTTTGACAGGATTTTAAAAATCATGTTGTTGAAATATTAATGGGCATAGTATTAATAGGAGATGCCTAGTGCTAACTGGTAAGAACAAGCCCCTCATGAATTTCTTAATCTTCTAATGTCCATGGTTCTGTTTATAGAGGAGATATAGGCTTTAAATGACTGAAAATTCATGTCAGATCATTTAAGTACTGTGTTTTTCTTTAGTTTTCTTTTTTTTTTTTTTTTTTTTTTTCGGTTTTTGGGGCATCACTGCCCTCGTGGTGGGAGTAGGAGGCCCAGCCTTGCTCCTGGATTTGAACCTCCAACCCAGTCTTTAGTTTTCTTAATAATTCAATTCTAAAATTTTTCATCTTCATCTGTCTTTTAAAAACAGATTAGACATGTTAATTTAATACAGAATTTGTTATTTCCTTTTCTTGTTTTACGAAGCAGAACTGTTCACTCATACCATAGTAAATAGCAGAATGTTCAATCATTAAAGGAGGCTAATAACAATTCTTCTGAGGGAATGTTTTTTTTTTCTGTTTGTTTTTTGGGGGTCAATACTGCCCTCTGGTGGTCTTGGGAGCTACCCAGTGCTGCTCCTGAGAGCTCCCACTGGATTTGAACCGCCAAGCCTGCGGACCGCAGTCCCACACTCAACCACTTACACCACCAGGACTCAGCCATTCTGAGGAAATGTTAACAAAACAATTCACAATTAGATATTTAAGTGGCTTCCTATAATTTCTTATAACTTATTTGAAATATTGATTGGATTATTTAACATTAGCAGATATGAGGCAAATGTAAAGAAAATAGTTTTGAGGTATGGTATTAACGCTGAGAGGGCAGATCCAACTTTGTGGAGTCGTCTGTTCCAGGCTGAGTTCAGAAGACCTAGCGGATAAGAATACGTATTGGAGTAATGATGGTAACTTTTAAAAAAGTAAAATAATTTTCTTTCCTTTTTTGGGGGGTGAAGGTAGGGGGTATAATGTGTATCAATAGGAACTCTTGTGGAGAAGTCTTTAGGCTGCTGTGAGGTCAACAGTTTGAAACTTCTTGCTGCTACTATGGATAAAGAGGTTTTTGTAAACAATTACAGCCTCAGAAACCCACAGTGCTTGTTCTACTGGTCCTGTAGGCTTACTTACAGTCAGAATCGACTAGATGGCAGTGAGTTTGCTATGATTTGGTGTATATATAATTCTATCCAAGGGTTGTGAATCAAAACTACAACCATAGCATCTTACAAATTTTATTTCAAAGCAAATTAAATTATACTACTGATTACATATTTTGCCAAGATTGGAAATAAAAGAAGGTATTTTTTAAAAATATAAGAACATGACTTATAGAAGAATGTTTTTTAAGAAAGCCACATTTGAGAAAACATTAATATCTTCAATATAATAGTTAGATACTACTTTGAACACTATATTACCAATATAATGTTTGGCCATTCTCTGTCTATAGGCAGTACTTCCATCTTATTTGATATTTTATTAATTATTTTATTGGGAGACTTTTAAAAATCTTATAAAATCAATTATTCAATTACATTAAGTACACCTGTACGTATGTTGCCATCAACATTTCCAAACCATTTTCTTTCTACTTGAGCCCTTGGTATCAACTCCTCTTTTTATCCCTCCCCCACTATCCCATCCTCATGAATCCTTGATCAGCTATATATTATTGTTTTTATTTTGTATGCTATACCATTCGTTGTCTTCCTTTTGCCCACATTTCTGTTATTCACCCACCTGCGGGGTGGGTTATATCTCCAACCTCCTGAACAAAAGCTCTTGATTTTCTTTGTTCCATGGGTTGTGAAGTCCACTACTCTATTCCGTGCTCGGAATCCTGGTGCTGCTGCTGCTCCTCTGATGGGTTAGTTGTGTTCTGAATCTGAAGGTTCCCTATACAGGAATTTTGGGTCCATTCAAGGATATTACTGGTAATGTAATCCCTCCTCCTGCTTCTCAGGGGGCCGCTTTCATAAGAAGCAGGCTGACACTGCAGGGTATCCAGGTCAAAATGCCTTACAGATGAATCCTAGCAGTAGCTTCCCCACCTTCTTAGCAGACCCATGAAAGGCAAAGTCTTTGTTTGTTTTTCGCAGCCATTGTATTGGGAGCTAATATAAATATATCATATCATAGTTTAATCACATCAAACAGTATTGTACGATTGCTGCCAGAATCAGTTGCAAAATATTCTCTTCCTACTTGAACTCCTTGATATCAGGACCTCTTTACCCCTCTATCCCTTCTTGTGCCCCCCAGGGACACTTATTCTACTTACTGTTTCTATAGATTCATCAATCCTGGGTTTTATATACCTAAACAAACAAACAAACAAAAACACAAAGAAAAAATTCAAGAAGGCTATTGCAATGACAAGCCACATCCAAGATAAACGCCAATGTGAAAGAAAAAAAGAAGAGGAACCAGGAGAAGAAAAAGAAGAAAGAAAATGTTGAAAATCAGATCAGGTGCAAAGTGTGCCAGAGTGCGGAGTCAACTGGCAAGGTTTTAGCTGTTCAAATCAGGTTTGCCATTTTGATCTCTATAGTTGTCTCTACAATACTCTCTATTTGTAACCTGTTTATTCCCCTCCTTCCATTATGGATAGAGGGAAATTGTCAGAGGTTTATTTCCTGTGTGGATTTCACAAATGTATCTGGGACTTTCACAGTCATCCAGAGCCTTCTGCAAACCAGAATCTCACCATTTAGGCATTGGCACTTTTCCCTCCTTTGGCTTTGGACTATGTGATTTGTAATCCCTTGGTCACTGGTGTTGGTGTGCTTTTCCCTTGTGGATTTAGTTGGCATCTCACTTAGATGGCTGCTTGTTTGGAAACAAGCTGTAAAGACCCCAGATACTACTGTATCTGATAGCCAGTCACCATCTAACTTTCTTCACAGTACATTAATATAGCACCCATATCTTGTATTCCCTTCCTGGGGATCAGTATCGACCAGTGCCATGATGTAATTACTAATTGTTCTTAAGTTGGAGCTGGGATTTCGTGCAAGCCCAAAATCTATTCCTGAACCTATATTTTTGTTTTTTTGTCTGCCAATGACCCTCTTTAGAGACTTCTTTGTTAATTTATGGTAGAGAATTATGTTGACCATCTTCCTGAAGCATAGGTAGCTTCTGTTAATATTGTCACTGGTAATTTATGGTAGAGAATCTTATCAATCATCTCCCTGAAGCATAAAAACCTTCCATTAATATTCTCACTAATTGGGCCCTGGTACTAATTTTTAAAACACCATTGACAGAGGGACATTGGACCTATGTAGGTTAATCACATCCCACAGTACTTGGTGTATTCACTTGTCCAGAATAAATCCTGCCATAGTTAGCAGCTGTTTAGATAAACAGTTGGAGCTGGTTGTCAGAGAACTTTCGCACTTATGTACACGGGGAACGTCAGTCACAGTTAGCCAGATGAGTTAGAATTCTTGGTTAGAAGAGCTACATTAAATAATTCACTTCCCCTGCAAGTCCTGCTGGCCTCTAGAATTGGGGGAACTCACTGCTCTGGACGGGAAGCAGCATAACTACTGAGCAGTACTGTTCAATGACGCTGTATTCAACCAACAAAGTGGATTGTAGTAGATTGTAAATGTGTGCGTTTGTTTGCCAGTTTTTGTGAAACTGTACATGAGAAAACAGCCAAAGATTTGAAACCTGGTGCTGGACTTTCTTTCGCTTATTTTTGGAGGATGGGATGGGGGTGGGTGCTGATAGAGTCATCTTAGGTGTCCAGTGCTGCTAAAGCACGCACACCACAGATGTGGAGCATTAAAAAACAGACGTTGATTTTCTCCCCATCCTGGAGGCTAGAAGACTGAAGTTAGGGCACTAGCGTGAGGACACTTTCTCTCTCAACTCTGGTGGTGGCTAGGAAGTGGGGAGGGGCGAAGTCCTGGTCTCTTCTGTTTCTCTTTGCTAGATCCCTGGTGGTCTGCTGGGGGCTGAGCAGTCATGCTCCCTCATCTCTGCTTGTTTAATGGAGTCCTTTTATATTTTGTAAGAGACTGGTCCAAAACCCAATGTTCACTAATCCTGCTTCATTAACATAGTGGAGACCATCCATCCTGAGTGGTATTATAACCAGAGGTGTAGTGGGGAGGATTGGCAACCCATGTTCTGGGAAAGCACAATTTCATCTATAAGAGTAGAAGGGGAAATTGCGGTAGCATTGAAGCAAACATGAAAGCACCCAGCAAGTACAATTTTATCATTTTCAATAATCACAGTAGCAGCTGCCTAATGACTTCTTTATTTGAATGCTTGTGTGCATGAAATATACATTCAGCTAAACAGATTCTGAACTATCATTTAGTCAAAAGGCCCCCAAATTGCTCTCTGGTCTGCCAAACACACTGTATGTACACCTTGAGAGATTCTATTAGAGTCATAAAAGTGCACTAATGTGCTAGAGAGCCTCAGAATTCCATTCCACAATAAGCTACATCTCAAAGTCACCAAAACAGCCCACTTCCTTTCAGGGATTGTACGCATGGTTCTGTCTAGTTTATCACTTCAGACGGGACTACAGTTGGAAGTCAGTGAAAGCCTAAGCCTCCAGCTCTACAACTTTAAAGGAAATAAATCATATGTCTTCTTTCATTTTTCACCATACCCACTTTCAGAATAAAGTACCTAAAACCTAAAGGGAAGAGAGTCTATTACCATTACTGTTCTCAATGTATGACCACCCACCCCTTCTAAGCTAAAACCTTAAGGAAATAGAAGAATATCTGTTTAACTAAATAGCTAATGTTGGTGATCCATATTCACCTAGCATTGCAAAGTCAAAAGAAGCTCTTTATACAAAAAAAGGTGTTTTTTTTAATATAGATTTTATTGGGGGCTCTTCTAGCTCGTATAACCTTCAATACATCATTTGTACCAAGCATATTTGTACACATATTGCCACATTCCTTTCCATATATCCTCTGCTTGAGCCCTTGGTACAAGCTCCTCCTTCCCCCTTTAAAAAAATCAAAACTGTGCAGTCCTGTCCATTCCAATTGACGCGGCCATGTAGAGCAGGTCTCTCAGGTCCTGTCTCTGTACGTCAGTAGACTATCTGCCAGCGCGTTCTCCCTCCTGGTGATGGATAGGTAGAGACTGGTCGTCTTTTGGTTAGCTGCGCACTTAACTGTGCCACCAGTTAAGTGCTGTGCCACCAGGATTCTGCAAAAAGTATCGGTGGAGAGAATTAGGAACTAGCTTAGAGCCACATAGCCTGTTCTGCAGCTTCAAAAAATAGCAAAATCCTTGTTTGAAGGCCCTTTAAACCATCCATGAACCTGTGCCACAGAAGATTGTCAAAGCTTTGAACATAGATGGTTAGGAAAGAACACTTTCAGCCTTTGCTCAATGGAGTTCCAAATGAGCCGGGTGCCCAAAAGTATCTGCAGACGAAGAGCGTCTTTAGAAACTGAGAAAAATGGGTTAGTATTTTGCTCAGTGTTTCAAACACTCAACACTCGTCTTGAAAACCATTGTTTTCAGCCCTATCCCCACCTCCTCATGGGTCTTCTTTTGGAGTTTCCCAACATTTCTGGATTTGGGAGGATTTTCTGAGTCATTTCTGTTTTCTCGAACATAGCACAATCTAAGACAAACAACAGCAACAATAAAAATCCCCTTTCCTTTTCATTCAGTTCGAACTCCTGTCGACCCCATGTGTTTCACGGTGGAGTGGACCCAAGAGTTTTGCTTTCCCTGTGTTTTTGCTCCTACTCACACAGTAATCACGCAAGCCTGTGACGGGCCTTTCCCGAAGTCACTATTTAAGGGGCACTTGCTGACTTGAAATTTACTGGAGGATTTAATTTGATCATAAATTAATAAAGGCAGTGAGTATGTCTATATTGATGTACCTGTTACACACACACACACACACACACACACACACACTAAAAGAACAAATAGAAGTAAAATATAAAGTGCTCTTTCAGTGTGGCTCAGTATATAGTGCACAGCAATATTGAGTGTTCCTGAAAGTTAAAATGTTCTCGTTCATTTTCTTCTGCTGCTTTTTAAAGCAAGAAATAAGTTCTGTTAGCCACAGAAAATACAAAGTGACTCGGTGTTCATGGGAGGAATTTATAATTCAGGCTCTTATTTTCACACTGCCTTTCAACAACACCTACGCCACCCAGAATAATAATGTGCTAGGCTGCAGTGCCTGTAAAGTATTTCAATAAAAGAAGGAAATTATTTTCATAATTACTGATAAGTTCTTAATTTGTTCTGCTAAATGGTAAATCAACTGCAGTTGGTGAAAGAAGCGACTCCTATGTGTTGATATTACAGGTTTAGGAGTGAAAGCTTACAGTTGTCTTGCAATGCTAGGGAGTGGCAATTGAATTTTAAAGAGACAAAGGGTTAATTAGTGGCAGTTCTTTGAAGCTTTCCAGGGCAAATATCATCTTGCTTTCTGATATTTAAAAGTTCAGCACAGCATAAACAGATCTCTACCACTTTTGAAAGTAGACAGTGGTAAGCATTAATGAATAGTATTGTAAAATGTCATCAGTACAAAAATACCTCCAAGCTATGATTAAATTTGACAAAAAAAAACATTAGCCTGAAAGAGTCTTTATGGCGACACTGGACAGGTATAATCATCGACTTTACAAAGTGTACCGTTTCAGATATTTCTCTAAAGTATGACAAGGTGGTTCTCAATAAATGTATATCAAAGGAAACATTTGTTGTATAAGTAATGTATGAATGGGCACTTGCATATGTTTTAATGAGCCAGAATCCCCCTTGCAGGTTTCCTGGGAATACCGCATTTCTTCCGAGCCCCTGTTGTTAGAGTTAAGTAAAGAATCCACTGACACTTCATTTAAATCCAGCCTCGCCGGAGAGTGAAGTAATCCCTGTACAGAAAAGTCCATTCAGGTGAAGCTGACCTCTGTTAGAAATATTTACTCTCGATCTTTCTGGAATGTACTTACATCCTTACACATGGGAGCACAGGTCCAAAACTGTGATAGCACCGCCTCTTTCCATGCAGTTAGCAGGATACTCCGAGGCGTCATAGCTCCATCTCGGTGTGGCTGAGTGTGAGGAGAGGGCACGATATGCCCGTCAACAGCCTCTGCCCATCTGCCCCCACCCCAGGGTTGGGAAGACCTGGGGAAGCAGAGAGTCACCCCCAACTGAGGACAAGTGGAATTGGAGAACTTCATAAGAATGCAGACGCCTGCTGTACCCCAGTCATTGAGGTCACAGAATGACTTAAGTACAGTCAAGCTCTAGGCAAGCTTTGCACTGCCTTGGAGACGGGTTCAAATGCCTCGGCTGCTCTGTGAGAGAAAGATGAAAAGCCTTTCGAGTCCCATCATGATTTACAGCCTCAGAAACTCTATCTGGGGCCCGTATTGGTCAGAATCAACCTACTGGGTTTTTCATGAGTTTAACACACACTGCATTTTAAATAGACCTCACTGATTTTCACTTTCATTTCCTTCACTCCTATTGCGTAATGCAAAATCCAAAAGCCACATCTGTAAATTCAATTTTACGTACACTTCTAAATCTCTGCGAGTCTTGCATGGATTGAATACTCACATTTCCATCAGTGCCTGGACCCTAGAACTGTGCACTTCCTCTGAATCCTCGCCTGTTGCCGAGCCTATGAGGACACTTTGCAGCCTGCTGAGACTTCTTGGGGGCACCACGGCCTGTGCATGATAAGAGGAGAGGTGATGTCACTGGACAGATCATTCTCTGGCTGGAAGTGCCTTTTCTTGCGGGACCTGTGATACATTTTCTCAGATGAACCGAATAAGTAGCAGCCTCTAGGGAGGGAGTCCAACCCATCCTCACCCTTCACTAATGTAGTTCTCCATGTACTGACTGTATGCATGCATTCTTAGATGTCAGTGCTATTGATGGAATGTCCACCATGTGTTGGGGACTTCAGTAAGTGTGTGGTTCCCAAATGATAGCTTATGAAGCTTACAAACTTTAAGGCAAACAGTGACAATATGGTAAACCCTGGTGTCACAGTGGGCCAAGTATTGGGGTGCTGGTCAAGCAATTGGTTGGTTGGTAGTTAGAACCCAACATCCTTTCCATTGAGAAAAGATGAAGCTCTCTAAAGATTCGCTGCCTTGGAAAACGTGTGGAGCAGCTGCAAAGCCCTGGGAACCTGCTCCGCCACTTGAAGAGGAAGGTTTTGATTTCCTTTCGCAAGGGGCTGTAACTGAGTTACCCGGCTCTGCAGGGTCAATTAGTAACGCGTGTATTCGGCAAAGGAAATAGCACCCTGATTGTCTGGAAAAAGTAATTTAGTGTCTAATGTCTATACCCTGATCATGACCAGTACCGTAGGGGAAATTAGCTTAACAATGGTAAACATATTTCCTGTGCTCTTATAATTAGGAAGAGGACATTTTCCTGAGATTTAATTAAATTACCACAGTGCTTTAATTTTAGATGTAAAAGAGTGTTAGGAATAGCTTTCAATATCTCTTACAAATTTTAAAAGGAAGAAGCATTTTGTTTCAAGTTTGGAATATTTTTGACAAACTCAGAGTATTGAAAGCAAAATATTAGCTTCTAGCATTAAAATTGCTATTTTTTAAATTAATTTTTTTTTAACTCTAAGCACCATTTAGTTTTTCCCTTATAGCCGTCTGCAGGCTAATTCATCTCTTTTCCTGGGTTCTGGGTTCCTTTTGCTGTCGCTTCTCTTAAGACTGTGCCTCAGACATGGTTCCTGTCTACAATCTCAGTAAGTCTACAGAGGGTCACTGGAGGTCAGGATCAGCGGGAAGGCAGGGGTGCGGTCGGTAACTGTTGAATGCTAACCACAAAATCTGTGAGTTAAGCCCACCCTGCTGCTCCTCAGGAGAAAGATAAGACTGTCTCCTCCCTTCAACAGGTACAGCTTCAGAAACCTGAGATAGGGTCCCTTGAGTGAGAATTTCTTTGCAAGCATTGAATCTAGTGGGAGTTTTCTTCTGTTTCTACAGCCTGACCTTCCCTACTGCCTTCTCCTCTTTGGCCAGCAAAGATTTTTAAGTATCTTAGAATTGAACGTCTGTGAACGAATTTGAATTTTGTAGAGATACTCACAAGCTTGAGTCCTTTGTCCTCTCATTTTCAGCTTGCTTCATGTCTTGTCTCATTGGGTGCCAACATGCCTGGCACCCTTATATCTGTTCAGATGTCTGTTTTGAAAGGAACTCGAAACAGTATCATTGATCTTAGATGTTGACTGAATGGTTTATTTGAAGTAACAGTTCTAATGAACTCTTCATCATTCACTTTGTTCACCCACTAGATTATAAATATCTTATGAACAGAGAAAAATTTTATATACTTTTGTGTCCACCTCTGAACCAATCTCAAACATGTGATGGGTTTTGCACCTTTTGAACACAGTGAGTGCTCAAACTCACCCTTGGAAATTTGATGTGCTAACGAGATTTGTAAAGAGTATGTATAAAAGGTACTCACTATGCAGGGCATTAGATAGATGCACATTAATAAATAGACACCTAAATAAATATCTTTACCCGAAGAAAGCTTAGTTAATAGTGAATATCAGAAGAAAAAAAAGAACACAGATTACAATTGATGAGCAGAAGAGTACATACATGGTTGGTGGATTCAGGGGGGATCTTTCAGCAGAGAAGTGATGCCTGCATTGGTTCCTGATGAGTGAACTAAATGGAGAAGGGCCTGGGGAAAGAGAAGTGTGTGTGACATTAAACCACTGGAATGGTGTATAGGATGATATTCCAGTAACAGCTTCTTGAGAATGCCTGGAGCCTAAGTTCCAGAGGCGGTGGCGATGGGCCATCAATCTCAAGAGATAAAAGTAGCCCGGGACAGAGATGAAAGAGTTATATTCACCCTGCTAAAGAACGTAGATGTTTTCTTAGCAATTAAGAAAGCCACCAAAATGGTTTAAGCCAGGGAAAGTGTTACTGGAATGCATCAGTAGGATCAAGATTAGAGGAAGGAGACTGCTGTAAAGGTCATTGCAGGAGTTCAGAGCAGGCATTAAGAAATGTCATTGTGTTGTTGTTGTTGTTGTTGTTGTTGTTGAGGAATATTGTTTTTGTGGTTATGCATTGTGCTCCTAAGCACAAAGTCAGCAGTTCAAAACCACCAGTGGATCCTCAGGAGAAGGAGGAGGCTTACTACTCCTAAAGAGTGCCAGTCTTGTAAACCCACAAGGACAGTTCTACCTTGCCCTGTGAGGTCACTATGAATCAGAGAGATCTTGATGGAAGTTAGTTAGTTTGTTTATTTGTGTGTGTGTGTGTGTGTGTGTTCTTGTTTTCTGGGCAATGGAGAGAAGAGAAAGAATTAATGAGGGCAAATATTCTGAATATTTGAGTTTCTGCCATCTGTTTTTCACATATGGTACTTACTACGTTCACATGTGCTAACATACAGGTTAAATCCAGTTAAAAGAAAAAGTGGCAACAGTAGATTTGCTGTGTTAGTCTGGGTAGACTAGAGAAAAAATTCATAAGCACGCATGTTATATATAAGGGAGTTTCTATAAAGGTAATGTGTACATAAAGAAAACATCCAAACCCAGTCTAGTCCAAGACTATAAGTCTGATATTATCCCACATGTCCAATACCACTCTATAAAGTCCTCTTCAGGCTCACATGCAATGAAGTCAAATGCAAAATGATCACATGCCAGTGGGTAGAAAGTCTTTGGAATCAGTGGTGTTGTAAGCATCTCACCGCTGACAGGGGCCTCTCTGTGGCATCTCTGACTTTAGAGGGCTGGTTGCTTCCGTGTGGCTTGTCTGGCCAGGCCACTAGGGTAGTTCCATATGTCAGCTGCAATGTCTCCCAGGAAGTCAGCAGAGAGAGGGAGGTGTCTCCTGCCTCCAAGTAGGAAGTACCGAATTTCCCAATATTCTCAGGAAAAGACCAGGCCACATAGAGACCTCACTGGCTATGATCTGATTGACTAGTGTGGCAATCATGTGCTTATGTTAATTTCATGATTGAAATGTAGGTATGCAGTCTGGTCTGTTAATCTGGAGATAACCATTGAATAGCCAATGAGGCCTCTATGTGGGCATGGCTTTCTCCTGAGACCTCTGGGAAATCTCGTGATATTTCCCTTGTGAAGATGAGAAGCTATCTTCCCCAGTTGTTGGGAGTTAGTCTTAGAGAGACAGTGAATCACAGACAAGACAAGATGGCAGCCTCTGAGAAGCTGGAGGAGCAGATGGAGAGACCGCAAGGATTTGGCCCTGATGGAGCCAGACCTCTGAAGCGGGGGCCGCCACATAGAGACCTCTGCCAGTGATGAGTTGCTTCTACTGTTGATGAACCCTGAGTCCTGAAAGCGAGGAGCCATGTGGAGACCCCTGCCAGTGCTGGGATTCTGCACCCCCTGACCTGTGACTTTGTGAGTCGGAAGGAGACTTTATAGACTGATTTCGGGCATATGGGTTAATATCGGACTTATGACTTTGAATTGGACTGGGCTCAATGTCCTGTTCCTCTTGTATATAAACCTTTTCCCTATATCTATATGCGAGCCTATGAATTTGTTCCTCTAGTCTACACGGACTAACACATCAAGCTAGACTCCTCCCCTATACACGTAATCCTTAAACTGGCAGTAAATCCAAAATTATATAACTACCATATATGACAACTTGGGTTTTTTGCATTTTCTAATCATTTTAAAATAGTCGTCAATAGGTAGGTCTTTGATCATGTCAGGATTTCAGCAAGGAGTTCTGGTCTAATTGTTGTGAAGGTGATGTGTTTTGTATCAATAAAGGGAGAGGAAGTGAGGAGCATTGCTGTTGGGGGTTATGCATTGAGGAAACAACAATACATTTATTCAAAGGCATAATCAATATGTTTAGTTAGTGAAAATGATGAAAATTAGGCTGGGTAGGTAGATAAATTTGATCAGCAATATTAAAGTTCATGCTAAGAAAATTGGGTTAGGAAGGCAATTTATCAGGCTGCTTACATCGTTTAATATCTAGCTTTGTCTGTCTGGAAGAAAGTGCGGGGCTTTGAGTTTTTACTATTTGGCCCATGCATTTTAGGCATATGAAAGACATTTATTTACTTCACAGGTCCCTGGACTGGACAAACAGGGATGCTTATTGAAATTTATTGCTTCAATATCAAGGCGACAGTAGTGCACACACTTTCTCAAGTCCTTGTTTACTTATGCACCGTTCTGTTTTTAACCCCACGACATTTCAGGGCAATCACAGAGAAAGTTTTGCCATTTTCTTGGTCAATATTGCATAGGCACAGAGCTAGAGTATATAAGTAACAATCATACCGATATGTTAAATATTTTCTAATTAAATTCAGAACACGTAGAATATCCTCGAAGGCAAAGTAAACTCATCACCATATCCATTACTCCTGCCTCAGAGTGTTTTGTGGCTCATGTTGCAATTTTTAAGAGTAAAATTTCATATTTCTTCCTGAAGCTTCTTAGCTATCCCAGTTGGTGTGTTTCTGATACGATAAAATCTTAAAGTCTCTTTAGGTCATGAACGACTGTTTCAACTTTCCTTATTCTTCATGACAACCTGTTATCAACAAAGTTTGTCATTTGATTGACTGGGCACATTCGGGGGTGTCTTGCATCTATATGTAAAAGCAGCCACGTCCCAAAGCGGCCTGAGCTTGCTTGCCTTAAAACCAATTGTATTTTGCTCAAGATGAAAAATTCCTTCCTTTTCTTTGGTTCTCACTATTAAATGCATCATGGGTTATATAATATGCATCTACTAGGCACACCTAGGTGTCCCCTGAGTGTAAGAAAAGCATTTGTAGGCTTGTTAGGGACGAGATGCTACCAACATGCTTCTAAATGTAAACACTCTCTGAATAATGGCTCCTTCACTGTCTTATTTTACCAAGTATCTCTGGGTTTCAGCTTGATAAATTAAAATCTGATATTTGGGTTTAAATCACTGTAATGGTTATCATGGCTTGTGTTTAAATTTTTCTCTATTGAAATCTTATTTTCTTGGTTGTTGTTTTTTTTTTTCAACTGAAGCAACGCTCACAGAGCGAGTTAGAGCCCAGTTTCTAAAAGCCACTAGGTACACTGTGTCCATTTCCATTAGGTTTCAACTTCACTGTCGAAGACAGCCATACCCTTCCGACCTCCGCGGGGCCTCGGTTCATCTTAGGGAACAATGCTGGTACCGAGGGGTTTGTCCTCCTGTGTCTTAACCACACTGCACACTGCATTTCAAATGAAATGTGAAGTGAATCACAAGGTCTCTCAGGAATCCAAATGGAATTTGCATGGAGTCTTTGAAATAAAGTGAAAATCACATTCTCCCTGGAACTTAAGCTATTTGAATTCCTGCCTGACCTAGAGACTGGGAACTGACCCTGCTGTCCTCTAACATCGAGTACAACAGGACACTGAGGAAGCAATTTCACTTTAAAGAGCTATGTCTCAGATAAGCTGGTAAGGAGAGTTAAATATTACCTTGTGTTTCATTGTCCTCAGTAATTTTTAAAGATAGGTCATGTTGATGCCGGCAGGAACCTTGTGAGATTAGAATACCCATGATTCAGATGAAGCTCTGTACAATGACCAGTTTAATAAGGATATTACAATTGTATCTCTAGATTTCAGTGTTTTGAATGAATGACAATATCACACTACATGAAGGGCATTTAATCCAATGATTTCTCTAGAAGAAAGGGTTTTTTAAGCCTTATTAGGAACTAGATCATGGATGAATTAATTACTTTAATGCTGAAAGTCTACTGCATTTTCAGTGATCTTTTTAAGGCTATAATCTCATGAGAACTCTTTCCTGCATAGACAAATGCAGAATGCCCAGTCAATCATGCCTATGACCTTGAGATATGTTTTCTCAGTAGGATCTACTTTTCTCAGAGGTGCAGAAAAAGTCTAAATCCCAAAGTCATCTCTGAACAACTCAGTGTGACCTAGCTGATGCAAACACGTGGCCACCCTATGGAATAGGATTGCTGAGGCTGGAAATCTTTGTGGCTGCTGATAACCTCATCTTTCGGCCAGCCTCCCTGAGGGCCAGGGAGGCTGGTGAGTCTGAACTACCCACCTGGTAGTTCACAGCCCAATGCCTGAACCCCAGCATTTCCTCTGGGTGTGTGTGCACGCGCTCCTGCACACAAATTGGATGATACTGTAAAAAGCCCATGGCAGATTCCATTATTTATTCTTCCTATGAGTTTTTGAAGCTCTCTCTTATGCATACTGTATGCATATACAATTATAGGCTGCTGCAGAAGTAGGAAAAATCTAGATTAACCAAGAATATTGGAAATGTTCTCTAGAATTTGTTGAGTACACAAATATAGTCACCACTGCTGCGAAAAGATGATCTTTCTTCAAAAGACCTCAGCAAACAGATAGAAATCTCTAATTTGCACATTTATGAGTTATTTTAAATTACATGGTCATAGTGGTCCCTGTGAAAAGAAAGAGTAAAAGCTTAATTATGTTAACATTACATTCAGACATTTCGTGGCCTCATTTGCACAGTTGGAATTTGATCACTTAGGTAAAAATAGGTTATTTTCTTCAATTACCCTGTGCATGACTTCTCAGGTGTATAAACTACCGCAAATGGATCAGGTTGTGTTTTTACCCCCTATTTCTTTATGTTGTTCTGTGATAATCACAGACATGTTAAAGTAAAGGCATTAAATGAGGGTGCAATTTATCTGTGCCTTTCCGCTTTGAGCACTAGACTCATGATAGAAACAGGCCATCTCATTCAAGAGTTATCAGCTCGCGATTCTGTGAAATATATATAAATAATTAATATGTAATTTATATATAAATCATATATTAATATATAAATTAATCTTGTAGTACTCTTTTAAATTTGGATATAATTGTTTCTCAACAAGTGATTAATTACCTGCTTATTTTATTTTAAAAGTCAAAACAAAAGCACTATATGATCATTGTCAAACCAAGGAAAAGGTATCTTTCACATAATATGATGATTTAAAAAATTCAAATAGAATGATAATAATGTAAAGTATACTTAGCTATGACAAAAAAGAAGCTGCCTTATCTTAATTTTGCCATTTAACCCCATGTAAATGAAAACTTCTTTAGTGCCAAGTGCTTCTCTGAGAACTAGTGATGGAGATTCCCATAATTAGCTTCATCACAAATATCTACATCTATAATATTATGACAGGTGCAGTTTAAATACTAATAACAAGTCCAGTGGTTCACAGTCAGGCATTGCATGTCCCCGGGAGCTCTCTCATGTCTGGAAACATTATTGCCTGTCATTACAGTGGGCAACTAGCCGGTAAGCCAAGAATGTCACTAAGCTTTCAAGAATGTACCAGGAAGCCACCCACAAGAAGAATTAGCCAGTCTAAAATGTCAGCGGGGATGATATTTAGCCACCGCTTTAAGCTATCCTTCGTGTTTCACTTAGTTAACAAGTGAGGCCATAGAGTCAAGTTGCTGAGGCAAGTAACAACTTCTGTTACAATGGTGCTTCCCTTTCTTTGCTGTTTAGAACAAATCAACCTTTTTGCCATCAAATCTATTCATATTCATAATGGCCTTATAGGAAGAGTAAGACTGTCCCCAAAGGTTTTCTCAGGCTGTAGTCGTTAAGAGGATGGGGACTAAATCTTTCTGTTTCCAGGAGGCTAGTGGATTAGAACTGCTGCCTTTTCGATTAGTAACCTAGCACTGAACACGTGGGCACCAGGGTTCCTTCTCCACTTCCAGACTCCAGGAAAGCTCTCATCTGGATAATATGGCTTTCCCTCCATAGAGCACGTGCATGTTTACGGACCCTGCCTATGTTCTTATTACCAGGCAGTCCCTCATGTGTGTCTACTCATTCGTACAGAGTTTCTATTCATTCAAAGATGTCTCCATTGTTCTAAGGAGACCCTGCACTCTTCTAATATTTTCTACAAAGTGATGAACAGTAAGTAAACTGCTGTCACCAGCAGACCAAAAGCCTAAACCTACTGCCATCAAGTTGATGCTGAACCTCAGATAAGCAAGTTCAGGTGCTCATTTTATGATCCATACATTTGCCCAGTATCATAGAAGCTATACTGCATAAAACAGATCTAATGATACATGACAATGATTTGCATAATAGGATGCACACTATTTTACAGTCCCATGTTTCTTTATGTGACTCTTCCACAAATATCCATAAAAGGTAAAGTAGGAAAATGGAGTCATTTCAAATATAAAAAAGATTTGTTAAGTCTAGTTTGGAAACCTTTTGAAGACATCATTATTTATACGTGAACATAAAGGTATTCTTTCTGAAAGCAAAAAGCTTTCTTACTAGTCCCTCTCTCTGTATAGTATCTTAACTATAATTACGAATACAGGTTGGTACGGTAATCTATATGGAATTGTGCCCTTTGTTGGAGTGTAAAATTCCTGGGAAATCATTCTCTATATACCTATTTTATGTGTGTCATATATTAGTTTTTCTGTTAATCTGTATTATTGATTTTGATTATGTTAGTTTTCTTAAGAAACATCGCTAGCTTTATTATTCACCTCTGGAAGTTGCAGGGGGTTATTATAGCATAATACAGAATAGCAGAAATATAAAAATAATAACATTTGTTCCCACCCATAAAAGGCTCACCAGGAAAATACTATATTGTAAATGAATCTCAAAAGTTATTTATACTTCAAGACACGAATAACTTCCAGCAAGTGCCATGTATTTTATTCTTAATTTTCATGTGCAATTGAGAGGTATAGTCATTTTCATGCAGTATATACCAGGTTCTCAATACTCAAAGCCATAACCAAAGAAATAACAAAGTTTCCAGCTATGAATTTCAGCATCCAGGATAAAAGATGAGAATTACATGCTTCCCTAGGCTAATATTTATTTCTTTCTGATTCAAGTCCCTGAAATAACTTCTTGTTGTTTCAGGCAAGAGAATGAATAACACACAACCACATATACACACACACATATACACACACACAAACTACGTTCTTCCATTTCATCAGTATTAACTAGAAAATTTTATTCAAGTTAAGCAATTGACCTTCTCCTTTATTAAATGCCTTTTTTGTTGTTGTAAAAGCCAAGGGACACAAACGTACATCTATTTTAGATAGGTCATACATTGGCTTCTTACTTCAAATTAGGTGAAATTCTGATACTAAAATGATTGCTAGAACATTTTTAAAAACTTTACCATGTGTGGCGGTCATATGCTTATGTTAATTTTATGAGTGAGATGTAGGGATGGAGTCTACCATGTTAATCTGGAGATAGTCATTGAGTTGCTAATGAGGCCTCTGTGTGGGCATGGCTTTCTCCTGAGACTTCTGGTAAATCTCATGATATTTCCCTAGTGGAGATGAGACTCTATCTCCCCAGTTGTTGGGAGTTAATCTCATAGACGATCAATCACGGACAAGACAAGATGGCAGCAACTGAGGAGCCAGAGAAGCCACATGACTTTGCCCTGATGGAGCCAGACCTCTGAAACTGGAGAGGCCACGTGGAGACCGCTGCCAGTGATGAGTTACTTCTGCCACCACTGGATGCTGTTGATGAACCCTGAGCCCTGGAAGCAAGGAGTCATGGGGAGACCCCTGCCAGCGCTGGGATTCTGCACCCCCTGACCTGTGACTTCATGAGTCGGAAGGAGACATTATAGACTGGTGTCGGGCATATGGGTTAATATCGAACTTCTGACTTTGAACTAGACTGGGTTGGGATGCTTTCCCAGTGTTTCATTCCTTTTGTATATAAACTCTTTCCTTATATCCATATGCGTGTCTATGAAATCTGTTCCTCTATTCTACCCAGACTAACACACCATGTGTATTTTTAAAATATGCCTTATTTCTAGAAAAAAATAATTAC
Organism: Nesogale talazaci; assembly: GCA_004026705.1. Lineage (NCBI taxonomy): Eukaryota > Metazoa > Chordata > Mammalia > Afrosoricida > Tenrecidae > Nesogale > Nesogale talazaci. The sequence goes on along the minus strand of PVJH01002349.1, from coordinate 17,487 downwards.
TATTTATTAATTCATTATTTTTTAAAGTACATTTTCACTACCATCTTAGAAAATTAAGCAGCTTTATTAAGAGAAAGAGTAGAGGAATGGGGAGAAGGAGACTGAGAGGAAGGGAAGAAAGAGAGTGAGAAGGAGGAGAAAGAGGCCTGGAGACTCAAAGAAAGAGCCTATTAGGCACGGACTCTTAGAGGCATCCATCAGCATCCACAGATGCTTAGATAATACGGATATGCTGCTATGATCCTAGAAACAGGAGGTAAAAGTTTTTTAAATTTTAAAATGAGGTTTTATTTCTGGCCTCATTTCCCATAGTAAGGACAGGTTTGTTTTGGGGTTTTTTTAAGCCACTTCTTAGTGGTTCCCATAATTCCTGGTGAACTCTCAAGCAATCTTAAGTGAGACATGGCTTAAATGTAGATTATGGTTCATGAAGGGCAATGTGTTTAGCATGAATAAATTGCTGAATTTTAAAAGTCTATAATATGGTGAAATAAATTTTTTTCATTTTTTTCTACAAGCAACATTGTCTATTTACATTAACTCAGAAATTCATTTTGAAATCTGGAAGATGCGTAGGGCCACCAATGTAAATACTTGGTACCAAAGTCACCAACATCAAGTCATTTCTAACTTAGAGCCAGCCTGTCAGGCCAAGGAGAACTGTCCCTGTGAGCTTTTGAAACCACCAACAGCTGTGAGACCAGTCTCCACTGTGCAAGAAAAAAGTGACGCTCTTTCTTCCTGTCAAGATTGAGACTTGGGAGCCACCGGGAGCCTTCTCTCCTGCACTATCTGTTCACAAAGAGTTGTCAAAGGCTTGATGGAAAGGAGAAGACTTTGTTTGCTTGTTCCTAGTTTTAAAAGGTCACATGAATTCTTTATTTGTATAACCCTTGGCTCTTCTTTTTTACTTTACTTTATTATCATTGTATTGGGATCGCTTATAGTACTTATAACATTCCATACACCCATTGTCAAGCACATTTGTAGATATGTGACCTTTTCAAAACATTTCTTTCTACTTGAGCCTTGGTATTGGCTCCTCATTTTTTCCTCGCTCCCCTGCTATTCCCACCCTCGTGAACTCTAGATAAATTATCAATTATTTTTATTTTCATACCCTATGCCATCTGCTTTCTCCCTCCAGCCATGTTTCTGTTGTTCACCACCCTGAGGTGGAGTGGGGAGATAAATGTCTATACATTGTGATCCATTTCTTCTTTCTTCCCCAACCTTCCCCCTACCCTCATGGTATCACTATGATACCTACAGGGTTTATCTTTCCTGAGTTCCATGTATCGAGAGCTCTTATCTGTACTGGTGTACATGCTCTGTTCTAGTCGGATTTGTAAGGTAGAACTGGATCATGATAGTGGGGGCGGGGGGCAAGGAAGCAATAAAGAACAAGAAAAATGTTGTATGTTTCACAAGTGCTATACTCACTGGCTTGTCCCTTTCTTGTGACTCTTCTGTGAAGTGTCCAATTGTCTACAAATGGACTTTGGGTCTCCACTCCACCTCCGACCCCACCCCCTCATTCGCATTGACAGGATTGTTGAAGCAAATTGAAGCATTCTGCTCTCATGAAGCCTTCTTAAACAACTTTCTCCCATGAAGAGGTAGGTGGTTTCAAAGTCCTGGTCTTGCAATCAGCAGCGCAAAACTTAATCCATTTTGCAATCAGGGCTCCTTAATATTAGGTGCAGCAAGTATCATATTACAGACCAGTGAGGGAAAATGGAAGGTGTGCTTTGATTCTTCTTATGAAAGTAGACCTGGAGAAAGACAGGGCTTTCCAGTCCCATAAAGATTTAGAGTCTCAGACATTCAGAGGCACTTCTACCCTGTTCTATAGGGCCTGTCCCGACTACTTGGCAGAGTACGAAAATAAGCAATGAAATAAATTTAGTTTAATGGCAATTAACCTATTTCCTTAGAAGTGTATGTCCAGAGCATTGTTCTGCTTTTTGACAAGTTTTTTTTCCCTGTGTTTAAGGACATATTTAATCTCATGAAACCTTACAAGATCATATTGTACACATTAGGGAAAAAAGAAGAGTGAGTTTTAAAACTTTCCCAATGTCACTACAAAAACCCAACCAAACTCAATGCCATTGAGTTGATCCTGACCGACGGGTCAGGAGAGAACTACCCCTGTAGGTTTTCAAGACTGTGTAACAATTGACAGGAGTAGAAAGTCTCCTCTCTCTTCCCCAGAATGGGGTCGCTGCTTGTTTTGAAGTGAGTTGAGGGCCAACTGCCCACCTTGAAACCATGTCTGCCTCAAGGGACCTTATCACTAAGTTGTCAGACTCATTGGACAGCAGAAGGAAACACCACACGGTCCGGCACCTTCTCACAATTGCTCCTGCGCTGCAGCCCCAGGTTGTAGGCCCTGTGTCAGTCCACCCTGTGGAGGCCCCTTCCCTTGTCTTCTGCCCCTACACTGCGCCAAGCAGGAGTTCTTCTCCAGGGACCGGTCTTTCCAGACAGTATGTCAAAGTCGGTGAGACAAAGTGTCACCAGCTAGAGGATTTGAACCTAGTCAGTCTCCAGCATCAGGGGTGCTGGTTCCTAAGATAATAAGTTGGAAATCTCCATCTTACACACATTTTTCTACATTTGTATAGTCTATGTGTGTGAAGTTTTTTGGTGGAATCTTTGTTTTGTCTTATTGAATTTGGAAAATTGTCCCAAAAGAGTAGCACCTTTCCTGCAATTTATAAATAGAATAAATCAGATCACCTTTTGGATATATATAAGATACTTTGGGTTTTAAGAAATAGGCTTTTACGTATATGATGGTAGGATTTGGGGTGGCTGGAATTAAGAATGGGACCACAATCTCTAGGCTGAAAGGGGCCAATGCCCTGGTGTCCCCTTGTGCACACAGTGATGTTGTGGTGCAGATCAGTGCGAGGCAGCGCCACTAGAGTTGGACTGCAGAAGCCCAAGTGGAAAATAGAGCTTCAGCAATTTCGTGCTGATTGCTTTCTGAAAAAAAAATAAAAGAAAAAGGGCCTGCCTGGTGCCACATTTGATTTATGGAACAGATTGGACATGTAATGAAAGTCCAGATTTAACTGACCTTTGCAAAAGGAAGTCATAACCTTTATATATGTGTGTGTGTGTGTGTATGTATATATATGGACTTCTTGCATAAGTTCATGAATAAATTACCACTGTGCTGTTTCATATTTTCCTGGAATTCACTCTTATAATATTTAGATGTATTCAGAGTTATTTATAAAAATACACCACCATGGAATCCAAATTGTAATTTCCCTCATTCTTTTGCTGCTCTTTCCCTGCTGCATTGTTTAGAATAAAAAGGCACCGTGTTATGTTGTATATTTCTTTTTGTAACAACAGCTCTGAGCCAAAAAATGCGCTCCAAATGAACTCATTCTCAAAAGGCCTAAGTGTTCAGATAGTGTCCTCAAAACACAAGCTGACAAGGAAGCTGCTGACCTTTTCCTGGAAGATGACGTAGCCCCTGTTGGAGCATGTGCACATGAACTTCTAGATGCGTTGTAGACACAATCCAAGTGCTTCTGGCATATTGAAATTCTATTATGTTTGGTTGCATTAAGCTGGTCATTACTAGGCAGTATTTCATACAATTGAATTTAGACCATGCCAAGATACAGAGTGGGGCTTGTTTTCATAAAAAAAAATATGGGTGGGGAGAACTACTGTATACAGCTCTACTTAGATGATTCATTAACAAAGCTTTATAATAAATGCGGTCATACATATCACAACTCAACTGTAGAAATGGATATTGAAGTAAAATGTCCTCACCTTCTGTCTCCATAGTCATATTTTTAATGTACTGGTTAAGCTAAAAATAAAAGAAGACCAGGCTCTTTTGGCAATGAGAATTTGAATATTTATTAATTATGACAAATCCATGGCTGTGATCCAATTTTTACAATTCTCTTTATCCTCTCTTAAAATATATCAAAGGTTTTAGACAGTCTTTCTTCTGAGTTCTAGCCTTTAATTTCCTCCTGTAGTGAGTTGTGAAAACAACGAAGGGTGGCCATGTAGCTGCTCTCACCCGTGCACTCAGAACAGCTCGCATGGCCATCTATACTTCGGTGTTCGTGTAAAATATACTTATAATGATAAATGAATGTATACTAGGCAGATGCATTGGTGCTTAAGAATTATCAGGTAGTGACAGTGGGAGAAGTTGTAGCCAAACTAATTAGGAGTTAGGTTCTATCTTCAAGGCTTGCATGGGCGCTGTCATTACTGTTTAAATTAGACCGAAATATGCCAGTGACTAAATAATAATGGGTTATGGACCTGGGATTTCTGTTTATATTCTAGCTCCCCTGACACTTTGCATTTTCATATGTTCAAGGTAAAGGACAGGGGGTAAATTCTGCCTGTTAAATTGCAATTTGGGATTTTCTAAAAAGCTTTTTTATTAGATTGTTTTCAGCCTTTTGATAAAAAATGTTTAAAATAATATAATTTTAGAATGATGAATATTCTGCTGAATGATGAATATACTGTTGTGTAATACAATAAGAGAAACATGTGCAAACTCCTAACCAGCTACTATCTGTGGTATAGAAGCAATGAATAACATTAAAAACATAATATTTTTCTCCATAAAAATTTCCCCAGTTGCTTAATAATGCAATGTTATTAGTTTTTCCATCCATTTTTTGATGATTTGCTTTTGTGGAAATTTCTAGGAAAAATTCATATATAAATGAACAGGTTCAGGCTGAGCCCTGGTGGCATAGTGGTTGTGTGCGGGACTGCGGCCCACTGGGATGGAGGTTCAATTCCAGCTCACAGGAGCAAAGGCTGGGCCTCCTTCTCCCACCACCTGAGGGCAGTGATGCCTAAAAAAAAAAAGAACATGTTCTTTGTGATCTGTTTCCAAAAAGTCTAAGTAGCCATGTCAGTTATGCTTTGTTGTTGGTTCACTGTCCATTTCCGACTGCAGCAGTGGTTCTCAACCCTCCAAATGCTGCGACCCTTTAATGCAGTTCCTCATGTTGTGGTCACCCCCAGCAATAAAATTATTTTTGTTGCTACTTTATGACTGTAATTTTTCTACTGTTATGAATCAGGTGACCCTTGAGAAAGGGTCATTCAAACCCCAAAGGGGTTGTGACCCACAGGTTGAGAACCACTGGTCTAAAGATGTCACTCAAGACTGGATTAATGGGTTTGGGGGGTATGGAAGGGTAGGGTATAAGGAAAACTGTCATGAGGGGCCATTGAGTCATTCCCGACCTCCGTTTGCACAACAGAAGGAAACACTGCCAGGTGCTGCACTGTTCTCACAATTGTTCCTGTGCCAGAGCCACGGTTGCAACCATCTTATGGATGGTCTTCTTCTTATACTCAGCTGCTCCAGGCTGCCAAGCCTAATGTCCTTTCTCCAGGCAAGCGTCTCTCTGCTACCAACACATTCAAAGTGTGTAAGACAGTCTTGGCCATCCTTGCCTCTAAGGAGTATTCTGGCTTTTCTTCTTCCAAGACAGAATGGTTTGTCCTTATAGCATCCCACGGTACCATCAGTGTTCTTCTCCAGCATGACAGTTCATGTGCCCGGGAGGAAATAGGGAGCTGATCAGGAACACAAGAAGGAAGAAAATATCCTAGGACTGATGGGGTGAGGAGTATACATCTCTTTTTAATATGAACGAACTATTGAAGTATATGATATGTAAATTATATGTCAATAAAGCTAGTATTAAAATATTTTGCAAATTGAGGGTATCGGTGTCAAAATTAGCCAATGTATTTCATTATTTTGATATGGTTCATAATGAAAAATTTCTTTAATATTGTACTCTTTATCCAATGCCTTCAAAATCGATCCTCAAATAAGTAATAATTTAGTCAATACTAATAATCCTAATATAAGTAAAGTAGGAATGGATATATAGTAGATATAACTTGTGCTTTACAGATTTAGGAAAGGTACAAAAACATTTGAACATGGATCTGTTTTTTTCAAAATCTAGCAAAATCTGACTCCCTAAATTTAATCTTACTGGACACCATGGAACTTCAATCTATGATTACAGTGCCTTTGTGCTTCTCACAGGCTTTTCGGGTTACAACACCAGTACATCAGGGTTCATTGCACCTTCCCTTTGTTCTGGTTATCGAAGATAGGCTAATCTCCAAAGTTTGTGTCCATATAACCAGGATCTCTGCTGCTCCCTTGGCTCACATGAGTATCAGAATTCTTTCTCATTTTGGACCCCAGCATCCTGATACACCATGTAATCATCCTGTCTTACCATCCTGGTCTCTCCTGTCAGTTATTGGAGCAGATATTCCCAAACTCTAAAGCACTCTATGTCACCTTTGCCTTGAAAAAATTCTTATTTTTATTAAATCATTTTATTGGGGGCTCGTGCAATTCCCATCACAATCAACACATACTTCCACTATTTCAAGCACTTTTTTTGGGGGGGGGGCATCACTGCTCTCCGGTGGTGGGAGTAGGAGGCCCAGCCCCACTGCTGGAATTGAACCTCCGTCCCAGTGGGCCGCAGTCCTGCGCACAACCACTACGCCACCGGGGCTCAGCCCTTCAAGCACTTTTGTACATTTGTTTCCCTCATCATTCTCGAAGCACTTGCTTTCTATTTGAGCCCCTTGTATCCGCTACTCATTTTTCTCCTCCCTCTCCCTCCCCCCTAACCCATAAACCCAAGATAATTTATAAATTTTCATTATTTTGTCATATATTACACTGTCCAACATCTCCGTTCACCCATTTCTCTGCTGTCCATTCCCCAGGGAGTAGGTTATATGCCATACCTTATAATCTGTTCCCCCTTTCTACTGCACCTTCCCTCCACCCTCCCTGTATCACCCTTTTCATCACTGGTCCTGAAGGGATCAACCGTGCTGGCTTCCCTATGTTTCCAGTTCCTATTTATAATCAGAGTACAACCTTTGGTCTAGTCAGATCTGTAAGGTAGAATTGGAAATAAGATAGTAGGGTGAGCGGAAGCTTTTAAGAACTAGAGAAAAGTTGTATGTTTCATTATTGCTACACTGCCCCCTCACTGGCTCTTCTCCCCCAACTCCCCCCACTGAGATCCTTATGTGATGGGATGTCTAGTTGCCTACAGATGAACATTGGATCCCCACTGTATACACTGCGTACTCCCTCTAATTCTCAATGTTAGGATTTTTTAGTTCTTTGATGCCTATTACCTGATCCCTTCAACACCTTGTGGTCACACATGTGCTTCTTCCATGTGGGCTTTGTTGCTTCTCAGCTAGGTGGCCAATTGTTTGTCTTCAAGTCTTTAAAGCCACAGACTCTATACCTTTTGACAGCCGTTCACCATCAGCTTTCTTCTCCACATTTAGTTAACCACCCACTTTGTCTTCAGCAATCATGTTGGGACAAACTGCTGTGCTTCATCCATGTGGGATTTGCTGCTTCTCAGCTAATGACTGTTTGTTTATCTTCAAGCCTTTAAGACCCCACAAGGCACTTTATATTTTGATAGCCGGCCACCATCAGCTTTCTTTGCCATATTTGCATATGCATCCACTTTGTCTTCAGTGATCATGTTGGGAAGGTGAGCATCTCAAACTACCAAATTATTAGAACAAAGTGTTCTTGTATTGAGGGAGTACTTGAGTAGAGGCCCACTGTGCATCTGTTTCCTTAATCCTAAACCTATAAATATATGTACATAGATAAATTTCTAATTCACCATATATAAATATATTTGCACATTATATGCCTGTGCTTATATCTCTATAAATTCCCTTTGCGTCCTAGTTCTTCCTCTGGTTCTTTTTACTTCCCTCTTGTCCCACTATCATGTTCAGCCTTCATTTAGGTTTCAGGAATTCCAACTTGAGGTAATTCTTATTCTGTACTTCAAACTCTTAGTTCATCTCCTACTCTCCTTCTAATTCTTGCCCAGTCTGGTATTCTTCCTCATAGAATTTAGACTTTTATTTTTTTTTAATTAAAATAACTCTTATGAAGAATATAATATTAATGACCCCATTCTATAGATGAAAACCACTGAGGACAGGATAAGTTAAGTAACATGCTCAAATTCACATATCACGACCCAGGCCAGCAAGCCAGGGAGATCTAGTTACTTTATTGAAAGGGGGAGCTGAAAATACTAGCGAATCTAAATTAACTCAAGATCTCAGCAAATTATTTTGCTAGATCAGAGTCTCTCAAACTGTATATCACTGGCATTTTAAGTCAAACAATTCTTTTTGTAGAAGCTGCCCTTTGCAATTTAGGATGCTTAACAAACGTCCTGACACCGCTCCCTAGATGCCAGTAACATTCCCTCAGTTGTGACAATAAACAACATCTCTAGCCGTAAAACCCCAAACCCACTGCCCTTTAGTTGATTCCAACTCAGTGACTCTAGATAAGATTTCATAGCCTATAAATCTTTACCAGAGCCGATAATTTTATATTTCTTGCCTAGAGCTCCTGGTGTATTTGAACCACTGACTTTGTGGTTAGCTAACCTATGCTTACTTAACTGCACCAACTTCAAAAATATCTTTATCTCAAACATACATGTAGCCCTTGGACTTGAGGCTGAAACTTCATAATGTGAGAAAAAGCAGATGGTTGCTATACAAAGTAGATAGAAATGGTAGTCATTGAAGTTTGACTCGGATCTCTTACCTTGATGATGATTTGAGACTACTATATAATTACTATTTTAATGCCACCTTTTCTTTGTTAAGATATGTATTCATCTTGAAAGCCTGGATCTTCCAGTGTCAATGAATATTATTGAAAGTTTTGCCATATCACCAACTCCCAATGTTTGAGTAAATAGTGTCTAGTCTCTTAAGGGTTTAATCTGTACAAATCAGTAATTCGTGTTTTGTGATTCATGGCCAGCCAATACTTGTATAATCTCTATCTCAACTGTGTTTTTGATGTCTATGCCAATGGCTAAATTAGTGACACCACCAAAAGAATTACTTGATGCCCCAGAAAAATGATGGATAATATTTTCTTACATAAAGTGACAATGGCATCTCTAAAGAGAACCAGAGACATCTACAAACCATGGATATAGTAGTAAATCTCAGGCTTGATCTTGATTTTAGCCACTCTCTAAGAACAATTAGTTCTTCTGACATGGCCTTCCTTGGTACTTGACCTCCTGAAGAGATCACCGAAGATATGGATGCAGTAGCTAAATGTGGTGAAGGAACTAGATGTTACCCAGCTATCAGTTGGAATAACATCCGGGGTCTCCTAAAGGCTTGTCTTAGAACAAACAGCCATTGAAGCCAAACATGAAGTCCACATGGAAGAAGTACATCAGTGTGTGTGATGCAAGGATTGTAAATAATGTAACCCAAATCCAAAGGAGTGAAGAGTATCAGAGCTTGTATTGTGAACACCAGTCTGCAGAAGATCAAGAATGACAGTGGAAGCCCAAATGCTAATTGTAGGGTTTCCATAGTGATGATATCCTCCACTGAATACCCTCTGGCCATAACCAAGGGATGTGAATAGCCTTATTATCATGCAGAGTGTATTGTAAAGACATTTATAGTACATATCACTAGGTTAAAATGTAACATCTTATTTAATTCCCCTGTAAAAGTTGCATCAATTCAAGAAAAAAATTAATGGAGAGATACCCAGAGATTAAGCTTTGCTATCATGCAGAGTGCATTGGAAAGTCGATTAGGACAGCTGTACATAGGTTAAAAGCTTATACCTTATCATTTGATGTCCCTTTAATGCTGTTCTAGTTTTTAGTATTTTCTTCTTTGTTTTAAGTTAGTTTTTCTCTAAATTGTTATTGTTTGTAACCTTTTGGCGTCTTTGCTTTTTGTTTCTTTATATTGTTTGGTATATGAAATCCAAAACGTGAATCTGCAGGAATTACTGGATTCATGGTTCATTGAGGGTATGGCAGAGAGTTGGGGGGAAATGGTGAGCTAGCAATGAATACAAAAAAGAAGAACGTGTTCTAAAATTAATTGTGGTGATGGTTGTAGAAGTGTTCTTGATATGCTCTAACTGTAAAATTGCAGAATGTGTGGATTATGCTCCAATGAATCTTTCAAAGAAAAATACTGTCATGGATCAATTCCAATAAATAATTAAATAAACATCTAGCCATTGTGAAATATCCCTTGATAAAAGGAAAATTTTCCCTGGTTGAGATACATGTATACACAATCCTTTGTATAAACAATGTATACTTTCATTCCTTCAGTATACATCTGTTTAGTATCATATCCTTTTAATATACCATTAAAAGTGATAATGTTAAGAACTCATTTTATTGGAACAGCTGTCACCTTGAAATGCCAGTTTGCTTTACAACTGTAAATTGCCCTTGACTAAAAACTTAATATAAAGAAAATCAAAATCTTGACACCTGGACCAAGAGATAACATAATGATAAATGGAGAAAAGGCTGGATTCATCAAGGATTTCATCTTGCTTGGATCCATAGTCATTGCTCATGGAAGCAGCAGAAAAGAGATAAAGAGACAAGACACATTACATTGAGAAGGACTGCTGAACAAGACCTCTCTCGAGTATTGACAAGCAAAGAGACACTTAGGAGCCCTGAGGTATGCCTGGTAGCCATGGTCTCTTCAGTTGCCGATACGCTTGTGAAAGTTCAAGATTGACTATGGAATGCTGAAGGAGAATTGGTGCATTGTAATTGTGGTGCTCGAGGAGAATATTGAAGAGTCCTAAGGACTGATCTATCTTCGAGGAAATACAGCCAGAGTTCTCCTTAGAGGCAAGGGTGGCGAGACTGCGTGTTCCATATTTTGGACATGGTGTCACAAGAGACCAGTCCTCGAGAAGAAAATGATATTTAGTAAAGTGGAGAGAGAGCAAAAAAATGGAAAGCCCCTGATGAGATGGATTGACACCATGGCTACAGCAATGAGCTTCAACGTAGGAACAGCTGTCAGGCTGGTACAGGAGCAGGCAGTGGCTCATTCTGTAGTACCCCGGGCCTCTGTCAGTTGGAACCAACTCAAGGGCACCTAAGAAAAACAACTTTCGGGTCTCAATGTCTGTTGCATGCCACAGATGTTAAAATAATCAGGGCCAAGCTTGGCTAGCCTTCGGGTTCCTAACATGTGCTAAGTCTTCCCAAGGAGGTGCGGTCTAGTCTGCAGAAAATGTTGTACCTTCCGTACTTTGTCCCTTGAAAAGAAGCTGATTGTTTTCCTCCTGAATTTTAAATAAACTCTGAAATTAATTAAAAGCCAAGAATGAAGTGGGTACTGCTCAACTATAGAACATTGGAATGGTCCAATTAAAAACAAAGCATAACTAAAATCTAGTTACAATATAGCTTTCCATGAAAGAGTTTTTAAAGCATCCGAATTAAATACATATGCAAAAATAATTTACATAAATAAAATAATATTCAGAGGACTTCATTCTGTGACAATAATCAAACCTGGTCATAGTTTTTCAGTAATGATTACTGTCCCTTGGTCAAGGCATGCTTTTCTAGCTGTGCACTGCCAATTCTCCACTTGCAAAGAAGTCCAAATTGCACTAAACACAATGGCGGTCTCCATCGCTCAACAGGCCTATGTTGAAATGTTCACCTTGGACACAGATTACTTTATTTGGACCCTTTTTTCCTGTTCCTGAAAATGTTAAAACAGAAAGAACAAAAAGAAAAAATATATTAGTATGGCCTCCTCCTTTTCAAGGGAAAATAGATCAACTTTTGGAAATTACTTAAGTAAGTAAAAGCTTTTTGATTATTACCCAACTTATTTCAATTACCACCACTGGTAGAGCTATTTGCTCACCATGACAATTCAGTGAATCTAGCAGTGTTCTAGAGACTATAATCATAGTGTGTACTGTAAACCGGGGGGAGGTACTTTCCTATAGGGACTTCTGTTGTAAAGAACTTAGTGCCAGGGGAAGTGTGCATCATGAATTACCTGTTCTTGCCTGCTCCATTTGGTAGTACAGGGATAGCCTGTGTGATAGTGGCCATGTCAAGAACAATGGCTTTTCTAAACAGCTGAAGCAATTCCTATCAAGATTCCAGGTGCTAAAAGTGTTTCATTACCGTAACATCACAGTGTAACTTTAGATCTAGATAGAAGTTTCCAGATCCCAGCAGATTAGAGACCCTCCGTCAGGAAAAGTGCGTTTATGGAAAAAGTTTTGCTCCAGACACATTAGTTAATTTGAACATGAATCTGTCTAAATTCTCCAGTCTCTCTGAACTTCTTTTAGTTCATCCATAACAGCCATGCCATTATTATAGATAAATCTGTTTCATAATTATCTTTCCCAAAGAATGTCTAAATAAATCTTCGGTGTTCTTTCTAAACAGCAAAACAATAGACTCTATGACTAATCTTTGCTAAGCGTCTGCAAGAAAATTACAGGGTGCATGTAAGTGTACTTTCTTATTAATTAGGCTTTTTATTTTTAATAGCAAAAGCCTTATGTACATTTCTTAAATACATGGACAAGGGAATTGGAAATCCAAGTTTTATAAAATTAGCAGGTTACTTTTTATATTTAACACACTAAGTATGGATATACAGATCGCTTGAAAACATATGTTGAGTATAGATACCATATATTGAACCTTGCACAAGTCCATTCAGGAAGTCTTTATTGGATGTATGATATGCACCTAAGCAGCTTGGTTGGTATTCTGGGTTCAGAGTTCGGCTGCTGCACCTCCCACCAGTTCAAACCCACCAGCCCCTCTGGAGAAAGACGGAATGCTTTGCTCTCCTCAAGATCTGACAGCCTTGGAAACCCAGTGGCTGTGAGTCAGAACTGATTCCATGGCAGTGGGCTGTTATTATGTGTCTAGAAAAGTCCTTGAAATATAAAAAGATTTGTTTCTTATATCCCTTTTTAAATTGCAGCTTTCTCATTGTGAGAAATCAGTTAAAATGCATGATTTTTATAGTCACCAAATAACTAATGATATCTTTTTTTAAGCCATGAAGTTAAAAAATATATATATCTAGGGAAAAAGGAATTTCCTCAATTGTATGGATCTTGGGAAAAGTTATAACATTGGAAATCTTAGCTTCAAACCATAAAAGGTTTTTTTGGGTTTTTTTTTAGTTCCTCTTTTAAAGAGGAGCAGCACCTGTTAAACTTGGCCAAGAGACCACTTCTTAATATTCAAATTCTACAGATCTTAAGACGGGGCCCATGGAATGGCCGATTGCTAACCAAAGCCATCAGCCTGGCACAGTACAGACCAGAGTCACCGAAACATAAAGTCTAGTATCCGCCTCATGTGCAACTACTAACCTATATTGTTCCTGAAGCTTATCTCTCATAGAACTCTGAGGATGCCCCAAAAGTAGTTTAAAATCAAATGTCATATGCAAAATATCTAACTTCTTGGAGCTCACAGTGTATGGATAAGGAAGAGAAATTCTGAAAATGTGATTGTGGGTGGGTGGCTATGTCTGTGTAATGATGAATTATTATAAGGATTATGGTACTGAAGCACAAGATACCCCAAGAATGAACAATAGGATGGAGACTGTATTAAATTGTAGTCTATATGAAATTACTTTTTGAAAGTCCAAAAAGGTCTTTCTGAGAAATTAAAATCAAATTAATGCCTGATGACAGCTTAAAATCCTCGGGGGAAAAAGTAGAGAAAAGGCATTCCACATGGAGGGCCAGGAGTGCTGAAGTTGCCAGGCCAGAATGAAGTTGGTGCCCTCTAGGCTTTGAAAGGTCAGGGGTGTGAGGAGTTTGGTATGTCACCAGGGATACATTTGAAGGATGAGTACATAATTTGTATCATAAACTGGGACTTGAAACTTTCAAGAGGTGAGAAAATTTGTCCAGGTTTGTAATTAATAGGTAAAGAGCTGAAATTCATCTCAGTTTGTCCAACATAAACTTGAAAGTAGGCATGGTGGTGAGTGGGCAATCTGAAGCATGATGTGGGGACAGCAGACATCAACCAAGGCTGCCATAAAAACACACGTCTAAGTACACACCCTATGGGTTGCCCGTGCTCAAGAGTTTTTGCTTTGTTTTTCAATTCAAAATGCAATGGAAAGTCACTGAAGGATGACCCACAAAAGAATGAAAGCTTCTGATTTATGTTTTAAAATAAACTGCACACTCTGAGTGGCCCAAAGTTTCTGAGAATACTATATTTTTATTCTTTATGAAAAAAAAACCCTAGTTTGGTAGTATAAGTTAGCTAATGTTGAATACTTTGGAAATCATCTTTCACTACTGAAATAAAGGGGTAAGGTTGCTGTGCATCAGAATTGACTTGATGGTTGTAAATAATAAATCACAAAGAAGAGATCTCTTAGGTAATTTTAGGATTCATGTGGCAATTCATTTACTGTCATCTCCTAGTGAGGCATGTTTCCAAAACCTGTTGCCTAAGGAAGGTGAAGTCTGAATCAACATTGCTAACCCGCCTAGCCCCATAACTTCTTTCCTTTGAACTTCAGTAAGTGAATCTACTATTCTCCACAGATCTTAATGAAAATAGTAATACTAAGAGAGATATTGATTGTGAACCTACTACAGGCTAGAAAGTACGGTATGGGCTTTATATCTTATTGTCTTATTTAACTTTGAGTTGGGAATGGCTCTAAGTGATTCTTTGACAGCCTATGGGGCAAAGACAGTTGTACTCTATACTTGAGAGAATAAGACTTATTGAGGTGAGAAAATTTGTCCAGGTTTGTAATTAATAGGTAAAGAGCTGAAATTCATCTCGGTTTGTCCAACAGCACAGCACCTGTTCATGTTCTAAACCTTCGACTTGAACTGGTGGGTTAGTGACCACTTACAACTCCATTTGGGTGGTACCTGAAGAAACTGAGAATGAAGTAAAATTGGCTCTTATTTTGTGGACTTAACATAGTGAGTCTTGTTTCCATGGCTATTTCTTTGCAAAATTAAATAGTGTTGTGAGAAAATTCTGCTATTTTGAAGTATCACTGCCATGGCTATTAATTAACCTTGACACTTTCAAATATAGAAAAGGGGGGGCTGAGCCCTGGTGGCGTAGTGGTTGTGCGCGGGACTGCGGCCCACTGGGACGGAGGTTCAATTCCAGCAGTGGGGCTGGGCCTCCTACTCCCACCACCGGAGAGCAGTGATGCCCCAAAAAAAGAAATATAGAAAAGGGACAATGATACTATAATTTCCTTCTTTGGATATTAGAAGAGCTATTTTATTTCTGAGGTGTCAAAATTTACTCTGGAATAGTTTAAAACAATGAAATTAAATTTTGCCATGTTTGCATCAAGGATAGAATAAGGCCCTAATACTTTGGGGAACATAATATTCCTAAGAATCATGCACAGTGTAGGAGACTTTTGGGGATGTGGTTGGTAGCAGTACATTGCGCAACTAACTGCAGAGTAAACAGAGCAAACCACCAATCTGAGGCTGAAAGGTGAGGATTTCTGCTCCCCTCAAGAAGTACCGCCTCGGAAACGCAGAGAGTAGTGTTAATATGTCTAATGAGTCACTGTAAGTCAGAACTGAGCCAATGGCAGTAAGGAAGGAAGCACCTCAAACTTTTTGAAAAAGAAAAAAGAGTCACCAGCAATTAGAGTATGATGACAGAGAAGAAAGAACTCATTATAAAATTTAAACATATCCTGTGTTCATGAAACTCATTCAGATTAATGGGATTTGTTTGTTTGTTTGTTTGTTTTGGTTTTTTTCCGGTTATTTTTTCTTTTTTAAAAAACTAATAGTTTTATTGCCATATCTGACTTTCCAATCTATCCATTCACATGCAATTCTGTGGTTCAATTCCATCCGGTGGGGTTATACAATCACCAATACTATCAGCTCCCCTGTCCCTACCTCCCTCCTTCTGTACCCTGAGGGAACCACCACTCCTGTCACTGTCTCTTAGTACTCATCCATGTTGACCTTTATGCACCAAATGATCCTAAATATGCAAATGAGCATACCCAAATCTAACATGATCGATGAGGTAAAACACATAAAAAACTCACTAGTAAGGGAAGGAAATGTTAAAGAGCTAGATGGTGTGGATCAGTGCCATACATTACCATGGATCTAGCCTCTGTTCTGCACTGTCCAATCATCTTGATAGTGGATCTTGGGTTTCCAATGCATCCACACCCCTCCATATCAAGTATGAAGCCAACGTTTTGATGGGCTTCCTATTAGCCACTGTGCTTTAGGAGATCTTTCTAGAAATGAATTCCTGGGTGGTAACTAAATTTAAAAACCAAACCCACTGACATCCAATCCATTCTAACTCTTTTTTTTTTCTAAAATAAAATGTAAACATTTTTTAATAAGCCATTTTATTGGGGACTCTTACAGTTTTTATAACAATCCATACCTTAATTGCATAAGCACATTTGCACATTTGTTGCAATCATTCTTTGCAAAACATTTTCCCTCTACTTGAACCCTTGGTACCGGCTCCTTTTTTTGCCCCTCTGCCCTGGTAAATTGCCCCTCTGCCCTGCCTTGATAAATTATGAATTATTATTATTATTATTTTCATATCTTACAATGTCTGTTGTCTCCCTTCACCCATGTTTCTGTTGTTCATCCCCCTGAAGGTTAGTTATATGTTGATCGTTACCATTGATTCCCCCTTTCTTCCCTTCCTCCCTCCACCTTCCTCCTACTCTCATGGTATTACTACTCCCTTTACTGTTCCTGAGAGGCCTAGCTGTCCTGCATTCTGTGTGTCAAGAGCTCTTATCTGTGATAGTGTATATGATCTTATCTAGTCGGATTTGTAAGGTAGAAGTGTTTTGGTTTGGAGGAAGTATTAAAGAACTAGAGGAACATTGTATGTTTTGTTGGTCCTATCTGCACTCTGGTTGGCTTGTCCCTTCCTTGTGGCTCTTCTGTGAGGGATTATACTGTTGTCTACAGATGGGCTCTGGGTCTCCACTCCAAACCCCTTCCTTCACATCAATATGATTGCTTATTTGGGGGTCTTCTGATGCCTATACCCACTTCTGTTGACATCTCA
This sequence comes from Nesogale talazaci, assembly GCA_004026705.1. Classification (NCBI taxonomy): domain Eukaryota; kingdom Metazoa; phylum Chordata; class Mammalia; order Afrosoricida; family Tenrecidae; genus Nesogale; species Nesogale talazaci. Next base: position 475 of record PVJH01002349.1, on the reverse strand, counting down.
TTGATAACACAGTCTTGTGTGTTTCTTCTATGTGGCTTTGTTGTTACCCTGTTAGATGCACACTTGTTTATCTTCAAGCCTTTAAGAATCCAAACTCTGTATCTTTTATTAGTCAGGCACCATCAGCTTTTTTCACCGCATTTTCTATGCACACATTTTATCTTCTGTGATAATGTCTGGAAGGTGAACATCACAGAATGCCAAGTTATTAGAACAAAACGTTCTTGTGTTGAGGAAGTACTTGAGTAGAGTAGAAGCCCAGTGTTCATCTACTTCCTTAATACTTAGCGTTTAAATATATGTACATAAACCTATATCCCTATCGTTATATATAAGTATATTTACATATGCACACACCTTTACTTAAAACTCTACAAATGTCTTTTGCCTCCTAGGTTTTTTTCCTCTATTTCCTTTGCTTTACAATTGTCCCACTATTGTGTTCGACCTTCATTCGACTCTCAGTAATTCCTCT